>OZ007506.1:10645300-10814414 GCA_963931865.1 Axinella damicornis | reverse complement strand
CAAGATCTTGCAGTCTATTAAAATGTTGTTGTTGGAAAACTGAACACATCATGCTTGTAGGCATATTGTTATACATAACGCAACACACACACATACACGATACAAGATAGCAACCACTACTGGTCAAGATGGCTTCATTGCAAGCCTTCACTGTCGGTAGATAGGGCATGCTTCCAAGGGGCAAGGAGAGAATTAGAACTGATATATATGTCCCTTCTCAGTTTGATGTTTAAGCACTATGAGATGTAATGGCTCTTCCTCTCAGACGCCTGGGTGATGCTTTCTCCGTCGCATTTTAACCTGTTGGAGTAAATAACCACTTTAAAATCTGACCATACAACATTATAGACCAGGGTATCCACCAAAAAAACATCCCCACACTATAATACAATGACCCAGCTATCCCTTGGCACACACAGACACTTTCCAGGGTCTACCCTATAGCCTCAGCTCCCTCGACAAATGTGTGACAGTTGTACTGTTCTGCCATTTTGTCACTCTTCTCTCTCATGACTCAGTTGATGATCAACCACTGGGGAAACCAGATAGCTGGTGCAGTATTGCCATGGGTCAGCAACATGTCCCTCACTAGCAAATCTATAGGAATACAACCCCCAGCCCGTTCTACCCCCGACAAGTTCTGGGTTGGTAGCAGCCATTGCCTGGCTTGCACATGAAATAGTACCTACACATGCAAATCTAGGCTCAGTTAGTATCATAGCATAATCACTGATCACAGGAGATTCATTTTGTGGTACTTACAATGTATGACCATGTAAATGAACAGTAAATCCATAGACAGGACCAACCTGCATGTATCATCTGATGCATCTGGACCTTCTCTCTGGGGCCTTGTCTTCTTGCTTTGATGTATGCTACCTATCAACACTTCAGAGTGATGATCCACGCACAACAGTATTAGCACTATTGGGATCACATGAAGAGTTTCCAATCCCGGGTAGGGACTAGCCTTGTTCCCAGGCCCATACGCGAAACGCGGAAGTGGGCCTGGTGATACTTGGCAAAATTCCCATATGTGCTGAGCTCAGCAGTCTTGATTTCGGGTAGGCAAATTACGTTCGTCCATTTCCAATTTACTGCGTAGTAATTACATTCTTTACCCCGTGAAAGGTGTATCTGGCCATCAAAACTCACCTCTGGTCGCTCCTTGGCAAAGACGTTCTACTTAGCCATCACCAACAGCTACCTTTCGCGTGATTT
Source organism: Axinella damicornis (assembly GCA_963931865.1). NCBI lineage: Eukaryota > Metazoa > Porifera > Demospongiae > Axinellida > Axinellidae > Axinella > Axinella damicornis. The sequence goes on along the minus strand of OZ007506.1, from coordinate 10,813,193 downwards.
CGAATGCATCCAAGTAAGGAATGTAATCGATTACGCAGTAATGCTGACCGTGTGAGGGCCTGGGTATGAGGCTAGGTAGGGACTATATTGATACTCCCATTGACGGCGTAGTCAGAACTGCGACCGGGGCCAAGAAATGTTGACCGTCATTTTTGCTGCTTGACCACTTGGCCGCATCGCAAAATCTCTCATGATGGTTTACGCATGAAACAGCAGCATATTACACCGAGCAGTGCACCAGCCTATCGCTTTTTCACAACTTTGAAGTCTCACATCAGGCGGCTGCAGCTACCCGCTCAAAAACTATGGCTTCAATTGGCACGCCATTTTAATCATCTTTACGCATGTGCGCATAAACGATCACTTAGCAACGATACGTAATTATTACTCAAGATCGCTGAATTAGAAACACAGCGGGGAAGATGTGATCAAGCGTTGCATGCGTCAATCAAAGTTTCGAGGCACTCTAGCTCTATGTTACTACCTACTGTATTCTGTGAGGGTGAATGCCTATCTCAAGACTCATTACTACCTACTGTATTCTGTGAGGGTGAATGCCTATCTCAAGACTCAAGTATGGTTTAACAACATATGAATGGTAATATAAACTGCCTATGGTCTTCAGACAGGGAGAACTGGCTTTGTCATCCATCCAGGGAAGGGTTGACTTCAGATGCCCGGGCCTGCATGGTTCTTCAGCCAATGCTGGAAGTGTAATACCTGAGTAATATTGTCCATATACCAAGGCAGGGACACCTACTGCCCAGGTGCCTATGAGGTTGCTGACTTCTGCTCTGTGACAGCAAACTTCAGCTCAAACATGCGCCTGCTGCTAAACAAAATGACATATTACACTCCTGGTATAGGAAAAATTGTGCCGCGTAATGTAATTACACTCCTGGTATAGGAAAAATTGTGCCGCGTAATGTAATCTAAACAACCTTTGACTACCTTAGGAATGGCCTACAAAGATTCTGACTACACCGTCATCATCACTATCATGCAGTGACCCAAGCGTACAATTTTGGTTCTCAAACTCACCTTGGTGGTGGAGACAAGCGCTTTTGTCTCGCCGGGTCCGCCATTGCTCGAGCGCTCTCTCCGACTTCCGGTGGCAGTACCGTTCTTAGCAAAGGCACACGAAGATTCTGACCACATGGCTGTGATCGCTGTCGTTCACTGACGATAACATGCCAAAACTCACCGTGCTGGGAAAGTTGTAAGTGCTGTTATAATTTCGTGTCTTCCCTTCGGTCGCGCCATTGCTAGCGATCGTGGTTGCCATGTGACATGTGCGTTAATTGGGAATAACTGCGCTGCGGAGAGTCGCAGCCGGCGTTGCAACGGCTACCAGGAGTGCGGTTGCCCCTCGTTACACTCCTGGTATAGAGAAGATTGTGCCGCGTAAATAATGTAACATAAACCTCACAGCACGCAGGAAAGGTCTACAGAGATTCTGACTACACCGTCGTGATCGCTATCATGCAGTGTTACAACCACACAATAATTGTGGTGAAACTCACCTTGGTGGTGGAGATAGCTACAAGCGCTTTTGTAGTGGCGTCGGCCGCCATTGCTCGTTCGTGCTCTTCGACGTTGGCTGCCAGTACAGTCATACGAAGGGCTCACAAAGATTCTGACCACACAGCCGTAATCGCTGTCGTTCACTGATGCTTACATCACCGTGCTAGCAAGGTTGTAAGTGCTGTTATAGTTTTGTGTCTTCCCTTTGGTCGCCATTGTTAGCGTTCGACTGAGCGTGGTTGCCACGTGGCATGTGCGTTAATTGGAACGAATTGCAATAATTAGCTTGCGCTACGGCGAGGCAACCGCGGAGTTGCAACGGCTACCAGGAGTGCGGTTGCCCCTCGTTACACTCCTGGTAGGGGAAAAATTGTGCCGCGTAATGTAATATAATCTAAATAACCTTTGACTACCTTAGCAATGGCCTACAAAGATTCTGACTACACCGTCGTGATCACTATCATGCAGTGACCCAAGCGTACAATTTTGGTTCTGAAACTCATCTTGGTGGTGGAGATACAAGCGCTTTTGTCTCGCCGTGGCTGCCATTGCTCGAGCTCGCTCTCCGACTTCCGGTGGCAGTACCGTTCTTAGCAAAGGCACACGAAGATTCTGACCACACGGCCGTGATCGCTGTCGTTCACTGACGCTTACATGCCAAAACTCACCGTGCTGGCAAAGTTGTAAGTGCTGTAGTAACTTCGTGTCTTCCCCGTGGCCGCCATTGCTAGCGATCGACAGAGCGTGGTTGCCACGTGGCATGTGCGTTAGTTGGAACTAACTGCGATACTTAGGTTTCGCTACGACGAGTCACAGCTGGCGTTGCAACGGCTACCAGGAGTGCGGTTGCCCCTCGTAAAAATAATTAATTAAATAATGTAAATAACTCGTTCGAGTGATAGGAATGACGTACGAAGATTCTGACTACACCTTCATGATCGCTATCATGCACTGTCCCAACCGTACAATTTTGGTGCTGAAACTCACCTTGGTGGTGGAGATACAAGCGCTTTCGTTGTGCCGTCGGACGCCATTGCTCGATCGCTCTCTTCGACGTTGGTTGCCAGTACAGTCTTACGAAGGCCCCACAAAGATCCTGACCACACAGCCGTAATCGCTGTTGTTCACTGACGCTCACATGCCGAAACACACCGTACTGGCGAAGTTGTGAGAGCTGTAATAAGTTCTTGTCTTCCCTTTGGACGCCATTGCCAATTCAATCGACCGAACGTGATCCTCACATGTCATGTGCGTTAATTGGAATGAGCTCAACGTGTAGCTTGCGCGACCAGCGAGTTGCAGCCGGTTGCATCGCGGCTACCAGGAGTGCGGTTGCCCCTCGAACAAGTAATAAAAAACATTAAAAATGTAGCAGGATGTAGGGATACCAGAACGGCAAAAAGTAAGGAAACAAGAGGGATGATCGAACATAACAGTGAAGTATACAATCCCCCCTACATAACTTTTTTCATCATACATGTATTATGGAAGAAGATCTCTGTAGGGGGGGGGGGGGTTGTATACAGTACTTCACTGTTATGTTCGATCATCCCTCTTGTTTCCTTACTTTTTGCTGTTCTGGTATCTCTACATCCTGCTACATTTTTAATGTTTTTTTATTACTTGTTACAGATTGTGAGCGTGCGTGAGGCACAGACACTGCGCATGCGTATTCCTAGTAGTATTAGGGGCTGCCTCTTGTCTGGAAATTGTCTGGTCTGCATAGCATCTCTGTTGCAAATTGCTACTTGCTACAGCGGTATACGTATGTCACATGAGAAGTACTTTTCAGACCTGCCTGAGTATCGTACCCACCTGAGTATCGTACCCACCTGCAGAAGAGCGGTACTAATGACTATACAATGTACAATGTGGTTTCATTGTAGACATTAACCCTTTGAACGCAATCATGAACTTCCGCTCACACCACTCCTGATATGTTACACATCTCTAAGGCTTCTCACCGTTTATCTTAGTAGGCTTCTACTTTGGAGGTTAAAAATTGTTGAAGTGTAGTTAATTTGTCTGCTAAGGGCGTCAATGAGCCCTGACTATCGTTATATGGCTGCTAAGCCGAGTTATACTTAAGCACTCACCTTGGAACTCTCCCTGTTCTTGTGTTGTCAGTGTCTGCCCTTCAGCGGGTGAGTTACTAGTGCGGATAGGCACTTTACTGATGCTTCAAGCCTATACTAGGCCCTTTGAGCAAGACCAATGGCGTTCCGTGGGCGAAAAAGCCTGCCTATGTGTTGAGCGGAAGTTTTGACAGGCGTATAAATATGCCGATCCCCCTCAAAGAGTTAAGCCCCCCCCCCCCCCCCCTTCGAAGCGGAGAGCTGATCAACCTACCATATGGAGGCATTGTCATGTGCATCTTTTATGGCAGTCACTGAGCACTGGCAGGAAGTGTGCATGTACTTAGGTGTAGGTGGGTGGGGCCAGTCTGTCAGTATATATATATTCCCAGCCATGGGGCCACAGTTACCAAATTGCCAGACGCAATGCCACTTTGGTTGGTTGGTTGTTTCTCCCCTCAGGCAAGAAAGTACTCGGAGTGGCAATTTGGTACTTGCAGGGATTCTAGCTTTTTATGCCGTCAAAACCGCCTCCCTATCCTCCCCAAGGCCCTCTTGCTACCTCAATTTCAGCTCTGCACACAGGCGCTGCACCACAGGCATCCTCTTGGTGGACGTGGGCGCCCGTAGCCCACTCACTGCCTGTACCTTCAAGTGATTCGACCCAGCCAAGTGTTTTCTGACGTCATATACGCTCAGTGATGAACAATCTGCCCCACAACTGCAGTGCTTCTTGGTAGGCGGACACGCTTCTTCCACGGCCTCGGATCGTCAACGCACTCGTCAACCTTCATTGCACGTGTCCATAACTCGTGCACCTCCGTATATCTTATTTCTTGGACCGTATACCTCTGTATACTGCGCAAACGTCATTATGAAGTCATGGTTGGTTGTTGGTTCACAGGTCAAGGCAAAAAGGGGGATTGCATCCGGCAATTTGGTAACTGTGGCCCCATGTTCCCAGCGGTACTTGAGACTGGCACGTTATTATCATTACACTCCTGGTAGGGGAAAAATTGTGCCACGTACATGTACATTTGTGTAATTGATGTAAATAACGTTTGAATGCTAGGAATGGCCTACAAACATTCTGACTACACCGTCGTGATCGCTATGATGCAGTGACAGAAAATCAAAATGATTGTGCTGAAACTCACCTTGGTGGTAGAGATATGAACACTTTTGTCTCGCCGTTGGTCACCATTGCTCGACTTCCGGTGGCAGTACAGCCCTCGGGAAAGGCACACGAAGATTCTGACCACACGGTCGTGATCGCTGTCGTTCACTGACGCTTACATGGCAAAACTCACCGTGCTGTCGAAGTTGTGAGCGCTGCAGTAATTCCTTTTGGCCGCCATTGCTAGCGATCGACTGAGTGTGGCTGCCACGTGGCATGTGCGTTAATTGGAATGAGTTGCGATACCTAGTTTGCGCTACCAGCGAGTCGCAACCGGTTGCTACCAGGAGTGCGGTTGCCCCTCGTTACGCAGAAGACTTATTATTTACTAAGTACTAGGAAATATCACGAGTCTGCATGTTACTGTATTTCACGAGTGCCGCAGGCATGAGTGACAATACGGCAACAGCGAGTGATGTTTCCCAGTACACGGTGAATATAATGTATAAATTTCACTTATCCTACAGCTATTCGAGGGCCAACCGTACTCCTGGTAACCATTGTAACCCAGGTTGTGACTCGCTGTAGCACAATCTAAGTATTGCTGTTTGTTCCAATTAACGTACATGCCACGTGGCAACCACGCTCAGTCGATCGCTACCAATGACGACAAGAAATTATTACAGCACTCACAACTTTGCCAGCACAGTGAGTTTCGGCATGTACATGTAAACATCAGTGAACAACAGCGATCACAGCTGTGTGGTCACAACCTTTCCTAAGAGCTATACTGGCAACAAAATTCAAAGAGAGCGCTTGAGCAACAGTGGCCGACAGCAAGACAAAAGTGGTTGTATCTCCACCACCAAGGTGAGTTTCAGCACCAAAATTGTGCACTTGAGTTAGCGATCACGACGGTGTAGTCAGAATCATTTGTAGGGCCTTCGTAAGTAGCCAAACAGTTATTTACACTAGAGGCAAAAAATTTTCTTATAAAGGATCAAGGGGCAACCGCGCCACACTCCTGGTAAGCCGTTGCAACCCCGGTTGCAACTTGCTATAGCGCAAGTGGAGTATTGCAGTTCGTTCCAATTAACGCTGATGCCACACGGCCACGCTCAGTCGATCGCTATCAATGGCGGCCAAAGGCAAGACAAGAAATTATCATAGACTAGTGCTCACAACTTTGCCAGCGCGGTGAGTTTCTGCATGTAAGTGTCAGTGAACGACAGCGATCATGGCCGTGTTGTCAGAATCTTCATTCCTACAAGAGCTGTACTGCCAACGAAAGTCGAACAGAGTGCTCAAGCAATGATGGCCGACAGCACGACAAAAATGCTTGTATCTCCACTACCAAGGTGAGTTTCAGCACTAAAGTTTGGGTCACTGCGTGATAGCGATCACGATGGTGTCGTCAGAATCTTTGTAGGCCTTATTTTACTAGGAGTGTAATGTGTGTCATATTCTACCTCTCGAAAAACCTAACGAACATGGAATGCCATTATCCAGCCTCAGTCCCATCCCATTTATAAATTGTAGAATTTAGTCCGGTGTGGTACCGGTACCTGGTTCAGTACTGGCAGTTCCAGCGCTACATGTACACCTACAGTGACCTTACAGGCTGTAGCACACTGCAGTCCATTGTATATAGTGGCCTCATGCGACTCAACTCTTCAAGTTAACCCTTTACCATTAACCCTAGCCATCATGAGACTTGCAGCTCATGATTTCACATCTGGCAATGCCCTTGGGACTTACATGCAGGTTCTGCTTGAGCAGAAAGGATGGGACGGGGAGGTGGGTGGGCACACCCAAAGGGTAGCCTCGCAAAACGGTGCGTCCTTGTTCTGAAATTTTTCAGTTACGTCATGCTCACGTGAGGTAATGTACCAGGCCTTGCCCGCTTTACCGTACTGCAAGCGATGAAAAGCTTGGCGATGGTGATGGCCTGGGAACGAGGCTACCCAAAGGGTGCAAACATAATGGCCGCGTCTGGGCTCAGCCATGAATAGCCCTTGGTTGGAGCCGGGTGGGGTTTTAAGTGTAAATGAGCCTAGAAAACAGTGCTCTCACTTTTTGTAGCCTCGAATTCAGTGTTCAAGGCTGATTTTCTGCTGGAGTGAGTTACCCATGCCCAAGCATACTCATCAACGAGTGGGTGTGGTTAGAACTATAATGTTGAAGAAGGATGGCTGTGTGCAATTCTGTGTGAAGTTTTGAGGATGAAAACCGATGGGAATTACCTTATCTAGAGTATGTACAATGCGGTTTACGTTTTGCTGAAATTGAGTTCAACACTCCTTTTCCTCATAACCTCCTGTCATCAGCATGCTGAACATCAGCAAATTCCATGTGAATCAACAATATAGTGGTGTTGTACAGACTGCACTGACACCCTATCTTTCTCTCCTCAGGCTAGAGCTATAAGAACGACAGCCATGTCATCAACAGACACTGTAAGTTGTGTTGTATTGTGCTGTGTGCTTGCATACTGGTGTTATTAAGACCTACACCCTAAAACCACCCCACAATAATTACACTCCGATCCTGGTAGGGGAAAAATTGTGCCGCGTAAATAATATAATACAATATAATATAATGTTTGAGTACTTAGGATTGGCCTACAGAGATTCTGACTACACCGCCGTGATCGCTATCACGCACTGACCTGAATGATAAAAGTTGGTGCTGAAACTCACCTTGGTGGTGGAGCTTTTGTCTCGCCGTTGGCCGCCATTGCCTCAAGCGCTCCATTGACTTCCGGTGGCAGTACCGTTTTTAGGAAAGGCACACGAAGATTCTGACCACACGGTCGTGATCGCTGTCGTTTACTGACGCTTACATGCCAAACTCACCGTGCTGGCTCAGTTGTGAGTGCTGTAATAATGTCTTGTCTTCCTTTTGGTCGCCATTGCTCGCGATCGACTGAGCGTGGTTGCCATGTGGCATGTCCATTAATTGGAACTTATTGCAATACTTAGCTTGCGCTACGGCAGGTTAAGTTGCAACGTGGCTACTTTATTAAATAATTTCAGATCTTCTCTAGCTAGCTCTATACTGAGCTCTATATTAGCTATCATCATAGTACTCACGTGATGTGTGATAATTGGAACGAACTGTCACACTTAGCTTGTGCTACCATTGAACTGCGGCTACCAGGAGTGCGGTTGCCCCTCGAGGAAAACCTTTTTTATTGCTGGACCTTGAGAATCAGGAATGGTAGGTTTAAAAGCTTTTTGATGGCATGCCAACTCTCCCTACCCACCCAGCAATAATTTGATTTAGCAAACCTCCGCTGTATTCAGTCTTTTTCATCATCCAGCTTCATTGTTCTTGAGTTCCCTACAAAACAGCTGCCCAAACAATTCAAAAACAAGCTTTAACCCTTTTCCTGGTGAAGCCGCCATATGGCGGCATGGGGTAGTACCTTCGTTCCAAAAATCATAAAAAATCGAAACTTTGAATTTAGCGCTAACTAAAGATATCAGAGCATGCGCAATGAATTGCTCTACAACGGCTTACGTCTTAAAAATTTCGGATATTTAGGTTGCTACGTTCTGTGCACGTTGTAAATGTGACCGCAAAATGGCAGCTCGACTTTCCGTGATCGAAGTGTTTTCTCTACTTGAAGTCGACCGCCTCGGCCTCTCTGAAGGTGAAGAAAGTGAGTTTGAGGGGGAAAGGATCTGTGGCTACCTACCTGAAGGCAGTTCGAGCCGTTTTACTCCGGGGTAGTCGCCAGGGGAGGCACTCGAAGTCGTCGATGAAGACGGTGACGAACCCGATGAAGCGTTGGGGTTTGGCAGTCACTCTGGTCCCGATGACGAGGCAGTGGACCCTGTTTTGAGTAAGTCTACTCTTTTAGAAGCTAGAAATGAAATTTGGAAGTGTAAATATAGTAGCAAAGACTTGATATAGTGGTTTATGTACAGATGATTTATGTGTGGTCTTGGTTTGATCTCTTTCATCAGGACCCTAGCGCACCGTGATGACTCCTGGAGGGTTTCTGAGGGATCTAAGCATGTTACAGAAGATTGAAAACAGTCCATAGTGGCATTGGATTGCTTTGTGTGTGTGCAATAACAGATTTTATAATGATGTTGATACAAAATCTATAAATAAACGGCTATAAATAGTGCGTGCATGGTTGCTAGGCAACGTGAGTGACGTCATCGTCTTCAGCAACTCACTGGCTACCTGGAGATATATGGTTGCTGGGGACTTCATAGCATAGTCACCTCACAACAGATTTTTATAGATGAGCTGGTTATTATTGATTACTGCCTCCAAAATAAACTCACCAGGGAAAGGGTTAAACTTGTTGCTATGTAACTAGGTTCGATGGGGAGTTAGCTATGTACTATGTGTACGTGGCACGGTCATACTGCCCAAAGTAATAAACGCCGCCATCGAATAAACGCCGCCCTCGAATAGTCGCCGCACCAAACTGAACAACGAAATAAATTAACGCTGCGGCGTCTATTCGCAGATATACAGTAACTCATAAACTCTTCATGTACATGTACAGTCAAGAGTTCTGTCCTTGGCTACGCCCTGTAGACTGGCCAACCTGCATGTTGATAGAAAAGTGTAGGGTTTCCTGGTGGTACATTATTGATAGTGCAGTGCTGCCGAGTTCCAGGTCCACAACTCACATTTGTGTGTGATCCAAGTTTGCCCAATAATGATGATGCATGTGTCTATCCTTGCATTTCCATTCAGGCACAGATGTCTAGTGAAACAGAAGATAAAGGTACAGAGTACACTGTACATCAGTCTAGCCGCTAGCCCCTCTCCGCCCGGCCGGTCAAGCGGGCGCGCGGTGAAGCCGCGCGCGGAGGGCGGAGAGGGTCTAGCAAACATTGCACTTGATCACATTTCTCTGGAATGCCAATTACATTTACATGTACCTGTGAACTGGTGAAGTGCCCAGTAGAGTTGAGGACGAGTTCTTACCCTCGAAGGCATCCAGGTTGGACTAGTTAGACTAGTTTAGCTCGAGTGTAGGCTATTAGACGCTCTCCGCCGGGCTGATCACACGTGAACGGCTCAGTTTACAACCACGAGAGTCATGAATAAAATTGGAACGAATCGCTTCAGTGAGATCTGATTGGTCAGTTCAAACGCAATCAAGTGCAATGTTGGGTAGACCCTACCCGCCCTCCGCATGCGGCTTCGCCGCGCGCCCACTTGGCGGGCCGGGCAGAGAGGGGCTAGCGGCTAGACTGACTGTACATGCACATGCATGTGATCCCAGACCTGAGAAGACATTGCCTGCTTATGCCCTCGGTAGCTCAGAATAAAGGGCCTGCAATAGCACATCACCAGCTTATTTTTTTTCTATGTCTATGTTGTCCTTGAACAGTCAGCCCACAAAAATGTGAAACTAAGTAATGCTTACATGTGCTAGTAGCTGTAGCGTCTAACTGCAGAAACACACTGTATACATATAGAAACACACTATACTTGCACAATTATTGTTACAATTTGCTAGGGCATCTCACTTCATAATTATGTTTGTGACCTGTGGTTGCTGGCTTTTGTGATGTTTTGTCTTATAGACAAGGGGAAGTTGGACATCCCAGCCACTGCCAATGGAATGAAAAGTGATAGTAGTTCCAGTGCTCCAACTAACACCACCATAACCAGCACTGTACCCTCTGACTCCTTTCAAACTGTGAGTTAACCAGCTACTGTAAGTTCTTGTTATAGGCTGCTGTTCTTTCATGCTCCAATCTACATTGTGTATTCCAACAAGTTGAATGTCTCGATTTAAGGCAGGGATGGAGGAGAACCACGGAAATATTCCCTCCTAATACTTTCCCTTCCACCTAAGGGGGGGGGGGGGGGCAAAGAGATTCATGAATATATACTGTACACTAGGGGTCAAATTAAAGTTCCTGTTTCGTTTACGTACAACTATCATAGAATGTAAAAGGTGTCACTATTAGGCCATTTATTAATTCATAAACGCTACCATCACGTACGTACATGTACCGTGTTTACATTGTGCATTGTGTTTATGTTAACGTAAAATTCAATTTTTCGTTGCCACATGCGGCAAAAATGCATAGCAATAACCAGCAGCTAGCTCACGAGAAACATCTCATAACACACAAGAGCGTTTTTTTGTATGGCAGAGGAGCTTAAGGAACACAGTGAACCTCGACCGTCATTGTTCAGTCACTACATCCGGAACGAAGCAGGTTTGTTATCAAGCCAAATAAATCTTAGACTAACTATCAATACTTGGACTCAGCTCTATTAAAAGATACAGCGAAATGACAACACAAAAATTGCCATTTTTAATTAGCTTAATTGTTTCGTAAACTCATGATTGATTTCTGCGCATGTGTCTCGGGGGTATTGGGTTAAGGTCATGGAATACTTGTGCGTGCGCTGCACGAAGTGTATTGGAAGTGCATGCTGAATTTTTGTGGCCAAAAATCTCTAGTATGAAGAGCATGAGCAACGTGATTCTTGCAGTGGATGTGCGCTGCCACAAGCTGCATGGTGCGACGGAAGCTTTTATGGATACACTGTATAGCCGTCCAGAAGCGAGCAGTTCACTTTTTCTCGAGCAGACAGCAGATAAATTTGCCAATGACTAAGCTCTCAAAAAAGCTTCCGTTGTGCCCTTTATATAACCTTGATGACTATTTTAACACCGAGTTCCACAAATCCTGTATCCTGTATCCTGTAACCTTTAACGCTTGGCTTCTGTTTCGTAATTATTGAATGTAAAACCGATGCGTTCATTTTGTGTGAAAACCCATTGAAATTATGAACGTTTTACGCAGACGGAATGGAACTTTAACCGATTATACGCGATAGACGCATTATTGCGTCATGCGCGCGCACTACGCGAAGCGCGATAGACGCAGAAACGCGTCATGGCAACGCTTTAGCTTTACGAAGCCCGCGGCCAAATAGCCACAGTTCTTGTATCCGGTCTGTGGTTAGGTTGGGGCCTCCCCCTACTAATTATGTGGTTTTGTCCGGAGGCTATCAACGGGCGGAGCGTGATGAGTGCCAGAAGCCAAGATGGTCGTCGATCGCCTCGATCGTGAAACCGACTTATTGGCCACGTTTTCTTCTGAACGCTTGGAAGTAGAAATACAACACTAACTACGGAGGTGCAGCGGACCTTAGGCTTCATAAATATCGAGGCACTTCTAAAGCTGCACCTTGCTGTCAACGAGAAAAGCTAAAGACGGCACACCGAAACAATTAGCGGTAAGCGCTCAGTATAAACTGTACTGTAACGCTTCTCAAGAACATATACAAGTTTAAATTTACAGCACAGAGCCTTTCTCTATCCATTGTTCACTCTGTAGAGTTCTGTTTGACTTCTCTGAAGCTTATAAAACACAGTAAAAGCCTTTATAAAAGGATACACATCACGTGACATTAATTATATCCGCGTTGGGAATGATTGCATTCCATTCAATTTAGCTTATAATCGGTTAATTGGCTCCTACTGTATACATGTGATACTTCTCAAAAGTCTTTGAACACACGTTCGAGGTGCCCTCGCAAGTACTCACACATTTTGTGCTTGCAAAAGCGTGTTGTGTTGTACGTGTATGTGCAATGCTAATGCACACATACGCGGGAGTGCGAGAGTATGCGCATGTGAGCGCGTCATGATCAGTACTATAATAATTTACGTGCAATTTCTATGCGTGAGAGTTGCACATTCTGGCGGGTCCTTGAGGGCAGCACACGATTATAGCGAGTACTAAAGCACAATAAGTAGTCATGTGTGTTGTAAGCAATGAGCGACTCACGAGTTTTGTTCCAACGAAAGTCGAAGTGAGCGCTCAAGCAATGGTGGCTGGCACGTACATGTAGCTGTGAAGTCTCTCAGACACCATAGAAGCTACCAAGCAAGAACACTTTTGTCGTGCTTGTCACTATTATGTAGGCAGCATACGTTGTACATTGGCTGGTACATGTATGCTTCTAGATGTTATATACATGTAGAACTTACCAACACAAGTTACGTATACACGCTCACTATAGCTAGAATGCAGACACACTGGTATGACCAGACAACGCTTAACCGCTTACGGAATGCAGTGGGCATCAATTAGGACATTTGAACGACAACCCTCAGTACCACTAGTACAATGGACAAGCAGTTTACCGGTACTGGAAGTATTCACACAATTGTCTGTTATTAGATTAGCTGCACATGTGAAGGTTCGCATCTGTCAAGAGAGCCAGACTGTTCGTTAGCCTTGAACTAGCTTATTCAACTTTGGAGTGAAGCGAGTAGTGGTGAAGTACCTAGTGGCAGCACTCAGGCTGTACTACTTGTATATTCACCAGACCCTCCTTCTGCGCGTATGGCAATGTGTATAGCCTGAGTGCTGCCATGGTTGTTTGTGCCTTGCGTAGCATTTCCAGATCCTGGAAACATCCACTGCACATATCTACTAGTACTGATGATTTTGGGGGTACACAGGCTCTTGACACAGGTCATCAAAAGTAGCAGTAGCACAGTCAGAAGTTCATGTACCCAGTTTTCGCTGATTTTTGCTGTCAACTACTTCGCATCGGCAGATATAGAGTACCGTCCATGAGCAAGTTAAATGGCACACGCGTGAGTCTCGCGAGTGACCTGTGCGCGACTCGCATCTGAACCGCACACGAACGGTTTAGTACTCGCGGCCGGCTGGGCTAACTCGCGAGCGCACAAACTCGTATGAGTACGTACTCGACACGGCTGTTTTTGCGCAATCGTGGCGTGGACATTTAGACATGCCCCAGAAATTTTTTCGTGCAATGGCAACGCCTTAGCAACTGCGTTTCCGGTTTTAAACATGGGCTGTTCTCTGGCTTCGCATGATAACCGCGTGACCGCTGGAGCCACGTGTATAGGCTAGATTTAGAAAGGAGAGCTACGTACCTCTACGTGATGGTGAAAAAAGAGCGAAATCTGGTGAGGGACACAGGAGATACGACTTCAAGTATGGCGAGACGCTTCCTCCAGAAAGTGACGGTCTCACAGCAAACCAGAAGTGTTTCAGTGAAAGTGGAGGCTGATGAGGAAAAATGATGAACTTGTAAGTATGCAGTGAGTTTATATGATACTTATTTTTTGTCGCGCAGGGTTCGCCATCAAAGAAGGAGTACTATAATAGTATATATTTCCATGTGTAGGTTATATAAGGCATACTAGTCTCACAGGCCAGCTGCATTTTCTGGTGATATGGCTGGCCCGCGAGACTAACTTGTGTACTCAGTAGAGTTGGGTAGTAGCTGTGTTATGTGCACAATTACTGCTGCAGGGCTGAATCCTGAAGGTGCCCACAATTTTTCCTTCCTTGCTTGTTATGGCCCCTTCTGATATTTATGTTTGATCAATTACTGTGTTCGTGTATGAATAGTATGTACATATACATGTACCCTAAGTCTGTATAATGCGTACAAGTACGTAGATTTGCTCACTTCGCTCCGTGTTGTGTCTGTGTGAGTTTGGCCCTTAACACAGCTAGTTTCTGATGTCTGGCCTGAGCTTTCACCTCCCTGATGGCTATCTTACGATAATGTGGCCCACGACAGTTCTCTCTTTCAGAGGTCTCGTGAACTTATACCTCTCTCAGGATCGGCATAGCTCATCACTCTGCCGCACCAACAGCCAGCCTTGTGTAGTAGTGTCTCTAGCAAAGAGCATTTAGCACTTGGTTAGGCTAGATACAATGGTCACAGGGTACAATGGTCGCATCACTAGTCTTGCCAAACACCTAATTCTGTTGCACATGTACACACACACACACACACACACACACACACACACACACACACACACACACACACACACACACACACACACACACACACACACACACACACACACCAGTATAATGATGACAGCACACTTTTTCTAAATGTCCCTCCCAGGTGAAAACCTCAACTGTGGTGGTTTGGATGAACCTTGGAGACAGCAGCTGAGTGCCTCTGCATGACTGCATAGCAGCCATTGTGGAATGTTTGTTGGTGCCAGACGTCAGGTGGATCGGTGGTCGCATCGACCCAGAGCTCTTAACTTTCCATGTGCAACCTATACTTGTAAACAGATGCTCTGGTGTTTGGATTCTCCCTCCACAGACTGTAGTATATGTCTCCAGGCTGAGATGATGTGCCATTGTAGCTGCACCTATGGTTTTTGTCTCGGCACCGAAGTGCCGAGACACAGTGCTGGATGCGTAGGTACATGGTATGTACATACGTTGCTTTTCGCAATGCGCCCACGCAAGTGCAGCGACCTGCTTTACACGCTAAGTAGATCTCAAAAAGTGATTATGGGTTTTGCTTGGCTGCTCATGAATCCACTCACCAAGACTGTGGCTATGTAAATCAGGACAATGAATACTCACTCATCCGTACACATGCAGTGTGCTGCACTCAAGTGCATACTAACTACACACTCAGCTCTAGCTAACTAGCTAGATAATTGCTGGAAGAATTGGCCAAGGTGTTCTCTAGGTCCATTTATGAATTAAAATGGCCCAACTGGCTCTGACTAAACATCAAGCCCAGACACGACCATACTGCTTTCACCCTTTGGGTGAACATTCCCACCTCACCCTGACCCACCACTTTCTCACACAGAACCTCCAAGGATACTGACGCTGACTTCAGCTGAGTCTCATAGCTAACAGGTTTTGCAGTCCTAAAGGGTTGAACAGCTGCCATGTCCTCTGCATGATTCTAGCTGATACCAAGTCGTGCCGAGACGCATCAAGTCTTTTAAAGACTCACTTGTTATTTATCGTATTTCCAGGGCTCACAAGTAGCAAAAAAAAGAGTATCATTTTGCATTGCATTCTGTTATGTACCTCTCTCCATCCTGTTCAGTTCCTGGAGGCAATGGCTGTGAAGCACTTCCTGCTCAGTGTTGCATGGCTTCAAACACAAGTGCTACAGCCCAGTGTGAAGCAGCTGCACAGTTGGCTTAGTGTATCTTAGCAACTGCGCATTTGTATCCATGGTTATCTTGTTGGTATGAATGAACTGTTAAGAATGTTAATCAATGAATTCCTAGCATGCCAAGCTTCCTATAGCGTTGTGAAGGAGTGAACTTCCACCACATTTGAACCGGCTAGTTTTGGGGGCGTGTCCACGGAAAAACATAGTATCATTCCCAGACGTCCACGCCCACGGCGGAGAACGTCTGGTCGTTTGAGTTACATTTCTTGTCACAGAGGCATGGCCAGCGTAGGTGTAATTGAAGCGCTGATTGTGCTAATTTATCAGAGAAATTTGAAGATAAACGCTCCTTTCCGTACTATTTGTCGTGCAACCCTACATGTACCTTCAAGCAGTCAGCGACGTCCCCTAACCCCCAAAACATCCGCTGCTAGCAGAAGGGCAGTGGACTTCTTTCGAAGTTGGAGATGGCTGAAAGGTTCTTAGAAGCTACGAAGGGTGTCATCAACCAACAACAAAGTAAGTCCTCATTACGAGCTGTTTAAACTGAGCTGTTTTTGACTCCTCGATTGATCCGTGACGTAATCCACGACAATTAGTAGTAAATTACGTGCACACTCTTCGATTTCATTGGCCATCTCAAATTCCAGATGGGAAAGGTGTTAGTGACAAGAAATCAATTTCCCTATCTTGGATGTGTCTCACAGTACGAACCAGAAGGCAGACGTCAGACTCCTCAGATATTGACATTGACCCAGATCTTTGCTCAGCAGTTGATGACGCCCTGTCCAATGTAAGTACATAGTGTAACACAGAAAATTGTGTGTAATGAAATGACTAAAGCGAACTCACATACAAACATAATTATGATTTTGCTTCTTCCTCCCAATGTAGCTCGTCCTCATCTGCATCTTCGCTGTTTTCTTCTCTGTCTCTGTCTAGATGAGCCCTGTCACAAACTGAGTCACACCCAAAGGAAAAGAAAACTGAGCATACACATCCATTTTTAACACATGCATACAATTAGCTACTTGTTGACATGTCTTTCACAACTTCAGTGTATTAGTTTATACATACAGCTGGCAGCTAGCTGCACCTTTAAAAGGTTTCTAAGTGGTCATCTGTTGTGTGAAGCTCTGTAAACTAAGGGAGGAGCTACAATGGTACTCCATGTACATATATATATGCGGGAGTATGTACATGTGAGTAGCAGCTAGTAGTGAGCACGATCTCGCGCGGGCAAATCACACTAGTACACGCATACTCGCAACTTGACTCACGAGCGACTCAAGAGTGGCTCACGAGTGACACGCGTGTGCCGTTTAACTTGCTCGTTGACGGGTCTGTAGCATGCAGTAGCCATTGCTGAATGTCATTGCTAAACCTGATAAATAGTATTGACGCACGCACCTACTTATCGTTTCTGTTCATTTGTGAAACCTGCTAGCCCATAGTGTGAAATTGTACTATAATCACCAGACCCTTCTCCTTCCTTCTGAGAGGGTCTGGGCACGAGACTAGCTATATATGTACATATACCTGTAACTGTGAAGGAAGCTACATGCTTTCCAGGACGCTTGGCTCTGAATGTTACAACCTTGGTGGGGGGAAGTATTGTGCTGAGTAAATAGTCAAACCTCATGCGTAGCTCGCAGGAAAGGCGTACAAAGATTCTGACTGCACCTTCATGATCGCTATCATGCAGTGACCCAAGTGTACAGTTGTTGTGCTGAAACTCACCTTAGTGATGGTGATACAAGCGCTTTTGTTGTGCTATCGGCCGCCATTGCTCTGATCACTATCATGCAGTGACCCAAGCGTACAGTTGTTGTGCTGAAACTCACCTTACTGATGGTGATACAAGCGCTTTTGTTGTGCTATCGGCCGCCATTGCTCGAGTGCTCTCTTCAACTTTCATTGCCAGTCAGTGTTGCAGTAATTGATTACACTAGTGGAATGCAGGACATTGGAGGGCGAGCCTGAGCGAAGTGCTTTTGCATACAAGACATGCAAGGAGCAGTTGCTGATTGTCATCGGAGTGTGACCGAGCAACGAGCACAGAAATTATAGCACTCTTGAAACATACACTTGTGCACATCACAGCAACTTAACTGTGAGTCAGGTTAAAGTTTACATGGTTCACCATAGCTAGCTAGCTGAAGCAGCTAGCAGCGGCGTCACTCCGGCCATGGTCAGTGGTCCACGAGCTGTCTCCGTCTTTGTCAGTGTCGCCACCGAGGAGGAAGAATGTTCATGGTGCTCTAGCCAATGTCCAGGAGTGGTCTCCGTCTTTGTTGTCGCCATCGTTTGTCGAACAGGTAGCTAGATGGTTCGTCGTTAGTATATTATTGTGCAGGTGCAAGTGAAATTCGCTGATTTAAAATTTATGGTAATTGCAAGATCCACCAAACAAACATCATACAAGCATCAAACATACACACGCACTGCGCAATGAAGTCACGCTAGTGTGGGGCTTGCTCAGGCTCGCCCCAATAATGATTACAGGTTTTCAGATACAGTAATTGTACCGTAGTCTCTCGAAAATACGCCCATGGGCGATGAATTTAGAATCTGCTCAAAGAGGGGGATGGGCGTATTTTCGAGGACCCTTCTCCCGAAAATAGGCCCACCCTTGACTCGAAAGTAGGCCCGGCCCACCCAATTCGAAAGTAGGCCCACCCAAGTACATGCGTATACGAGTGCAATACTGCAACAGTCATTCTAGCAAGGCTTAACTACTACTAGTCCCGGAGTTTCTTGGTGAGCAGGAACAATCTCTTCGTGTGAGTAGCTACAGGAATAGCAAACAAGACACAGCAGGACTGCTTGAATGACGTAGAGTGCGCAGACTATCTTCGGGACTTGCCGATTGCTGCTGCTGCTTCGCAGTGCACTGCTAGTGCTACGCTATTAAAGGCGATTGCACACGCGAAGACACAAACATGCAATGCACAGCGCGTGCATGGTCTCATGTCATGCATTCAGTACACAGCTGATTATGCAATGGCGTGCAACATAATGAAATTCATTGCAAATAGTACTGCATAGCCAGCCTTCATTTCTTAGTCCAACCTCTTTGACAGTGCTTCTTCCGGAGCTATTCAAGTGCTTTTCCTGTTCGAGCTAATAGGGTGGGCGTACTTTCGAGTACTAAATGACCCTTTGCAACAACTTGTCGCGAAAAAAGGGGGGTGGGCGTGGGCGTATTTTCGAGGGTGGGGTATTTTTGAGAGACTATGGTAATGGTAGTTTTCACTTGTAGCAGTGGCTTTAATCTGTAATTCTATGAAAACACCATGTGATTGTGAACTTTGATGCTGTAATTACAGATTATTTCCTATACCATGAAGATATTATGTCGCAAATTTATACACTGTTCCACTACTATATCTAGATCTACAGGTCAAGAATTCCTGCAGTTATAATGTTAATGTGCAAACATGCGACCCTTCTGAGATCCTAAAATCTTAATCTAATACTTTAAAATCTCTTCCCTGTTCTCAACCAAATGTAATTTGTAATGAGCACATTTTACCTGTACCGTAGTCTCTGGTTAATATGCTACACTACATCCAGCCCAAAGTGGGGAGGGGCGTATTTTCGAATATGTAATTAGTCTCAACTATAGGCCCCCTCAATATGTTTTGCTACGTACACAAACTATTATGAGACTGCCAAGGTTCATGTTCACAGTTACAAAAGTACAAACGATCACCAGTAACTGTTTGTGGTCATCATGCGTGGTCTCCCTAGGCCTACATAGGCGAGAAGAGCTGCCACTTCCACACGAGGGCCATAACATTCACGACGACTTCGCTGTAGTTGCGCACATGTAGTTGCGCACATGTAGTTTAGATATTCCAGAAGACGCTCACCCGGGGGCGTTAAAACGACTCAAACTACCCTGTGCAGGAACTTGGGCGAAAAGAGGGGGGAGGGCGTATTTTCGAAGGGAGCATAATTATATTAGCAGGACACTACGGTAATCGTAATCATTATGTCTAAGAATCTGTGTAATTGTAATGGGTAGTAAGTAATTGGGAGTGTAGCCGTACTTAATTGTAATTGCACGTACACCAAAACACCACCACCTCTCCTGTCCTAGTCCCTCCTGTGCAGCTTGAAGCCAGTGATAGCTATCTCCGAGTCTAGAGTCAAGCCATGTTTCAGACGAACCAAGCATAACACAAGATCTATCTCTCCTGCTTGCAACAAGTAGCTCATGCACGTCATCTTGCTTGGGTATAAGACTTCGTATATTGAGATGGGCAGCAACCAGGGCACCACTACAACCGTCAAAGGGCTCATGAACAACCAGACCATCTAGATAGATAGATAGATAGATAGATAGATAGATAGATAGATAGATTTTAATTTGTTAAAGGAAATGCCTCATCAGTGATAATGCTGGTTTTCATTAGGGTCCTGCATATAACCACATATAGTACAAACCGACAAAAGATAATATGTACAGTTGAGAAATATAATTATGCGAGTGCAATACAGTAACAACCACACAGAATTTACACTACAAGACAGAACAAATCATAGCACAAACCGACAAAAGATAATGTACAGTTGAGAAATAAACGCAAGGGTATAACAACCATGCACACAGAATTTACAACTACAAAACAAAACAAGTGTACGCTACCTAAGTAAGAGTATAAAAAACAGTATCCTAAAAAAATATATTATATCAAACACAAGCTTAAGACAAATAAGATGTACTAATTGTTGTCAATAAGATAGGCCTTGAGGCGTTTCTTAAAGAGAGGGGCTGATCCAGCCGTTTTGGTGATTTCAGCAGGTAATTTGTTCCAATCCTGCGCCCCCTTGAAGCGAAAGGAGTTCTTGCCCACTTCTGTCTCCAAGGGAAGAATTGATATTCAGGCTCATGTCACTACAGTAGACAGGCTGGAGTGAAAAAGCGGATTCATTCACTGCCTCTGCCAAGAAAAACCTCCGTGCTTGACTGTTGTGAACTTACACGATCGTACTGGATCTAGTTACTGCCCCTTCCTGCCTTTCTGGACTGATGATGTCAGTCAAAAGGTGGGGCCTAGCCTTCTATATAGGGGCATACCCTCAAGTCTTGTTAAGCTTCGTACCTTTGTACGGTTAGCGCTCGAAAGTGTGGAAAGCGTAGTGTATATATGCTCACCGTGTAGATGGGAAGTTAAGTATGAGCATATATATACACTTGCCATGTTCAAAGGGTTAGTTGGAATGAGTTGTAATACTTAGCTTAGTTGCACTACAGCGAGTACGTAGCAACCGGGGTTGCAACAGCTAGTGCAGTTGCCCCTCGATAATTAATTTGTCCAAGTGATAAGAACGGCGTACAAAGATTCTGACTACACCTTCGTGATCGCAAACGTGCACCATCCCAACCTTACTATTTAGGTGCTGAAACTCACCTCCATTTTTGTCATGCCATTGGCCGCCATTGCCCAAGCCTGCAAGCGTAATGAAAGTCAAAGCCGAAACTCACCGTGCTGGCAAAGTTGTCAGCACTGTAATAATTTACCTTTGGCCACCATTGCTGACTAGTTTCGTGCCCATCCGGTATCCGGAAGCAGCCTATGGAATAACTGTCTGGCCAAGTGGGGAGTACTGTAATAATATCTT
Source organism: Axinella damicornis (assembly GCA_963931865.1). Classification (NCBI taxonomy): domain Eukaryota; kingdom Metazoa; phylum Porifera; class Demospongiae; order Axinellida; family Axinellidae; genus Axinella; species Axinella damicornis. The sequence continues at coordinate 10,791,908 of OZ007506.1, read as the reverse complement.
GTCCTCCCTTTGGGCCGCCATTACTAGTGATTGACTGAGCCCGGTTGCCATGTGGCATGTACATTTAGCTGCAATACCTAGCCTGCGCAACCAGCAAGTTGCAACCACCTTCCTGGAATGTGGTTGCCCCTCATAATATTCAGTAAAGTTGTCAGGGACAACCAATTCTGGAGCACTGCTTGACACTACTATAATATGGCAAGCAATTGAAAAATTCAAGCAGTTCAAAATGAAATAGTCACCAGTGACTTCAGTAGCTGTGTATGTGTTCATGATGTACTCCTCTCATCTCTCTCCTTCAGTCAAGAAATGTGGTCAACAGTATTGGTGTGCAGCAGAATACAGAACATCCTGAGAATCTTATGTTCATGGCCCATGCTGGAATGACTTACTCCCCCTTCCCTTCTGGTGATGGTTCATGGACACCCACATTTGACCCCACCCTTGTTCCTGCTGGCTTTGGGTTTGCTGGGCCGAACATGATGAACCCACAGCACTTGCAAAACTCGTTCTATTTTCCAGGTGCAGATATGGGTATTTGGGGTCAGGATCCCCTCAGTAACCCCCTTCTGATGAACTATCCCCTACTTAGTCCTGTGTCAATGGACCAGCAAAGCTCTGCGGTAGCACTGGATGCAAACACTGTAGATCCAATTACTGGACTGGGACAGAACTTCAGTGGGATGACTCTGAATGGGTCCATGCCAGGCATGATACCCATGGGACAGACTACTCTTCTTCCTAGTGTTCCTACTACCCCCGGTGGAGTTGAGACTCCCCCACAGGATTCTGTAACATCAGTAAGCCAGGGCCAAAGTAATGCCCCTCAACCGGAGAAGCCCAAGAGCTGGGCCGCTATTGCAAGTCAGCCTGCTAAACCGCGTCCTCCCCCTCCTAAACCCCAGCCTCAGACAGAGAGCCATAGTTTGGACACTGCAAGGAAAGGGCAGGGTGGGATGAATCGGCCCAGTGGAATTCAGCAAGGGAAGATGCAGGGAGGGAGTCAAAGTGCAGGGATTAGTGGTGTGGGTATGGGAAGGGGAGGAGGAACTCGTAGGACTGCACAGCAGCAGCTGACATCACAGCCTGGAACTAAGGGTAACAAAGGACCTCAGTCTGACCTGGTGGGAAAGCTGCATGCAGAGAATAAATACAATCCTGTCGATTTGACTCTGACACTGAACAATTCACGCTACTTTGTGATCAAGAGCTATGCTGAAGATGACATTCACCGTTCCATCAAATACAGCATTTGGACAAGTACGGAGCATGGTAACCGACGCCTGGACCAGGCTTACCGTGAACAGGGTAAAGGAAATGGGGCAGTCTACTTGTTCTACAGTGTGAATGGCAGTGGACACTTCTGTGGAATGGCACAAATGTCGTCAGAAGTAGATTTCAACACTGTGACTGGAGTGTGGGCACAGGACAAGTGGAAGGGGAGGTTTGAAGTCAAGTGGATATATGTGAAGGATGTTCCCAACAGCCAGCTCCGCCACATTCGTCTGGAGAACAATGAGAACAAGCCTGTCACAAACTCACGAGACACTCAGGAGGTGCCCCAGGAGAAGGGGAAACAGATGGTGAAGATTGTTCATAACTACCACCACACCACCTCCATATTTGATGACTTTGAGCACTATGAGAAGAAGCAGGAGGAGGACTCAAAGAAGGTGAGCATTGAGTACCCAATTGGAATTACAAGTAGGCCTACACTCCTTATAGGGGAAAAATTGTGTCGCGTAACGTACATGTAAATAAATATTGTACATGTATGCTAGGGGGGTGTACGTACAACTTTGTGGGGCTACCCTGAGGGAGTGCACGTGTATTACATGCAGGACGTGGAGCAGTTGCATGCACACTGCCATCAAAATGTGACTGAGCATAGCACAAACTCAGGAGTACATGCAGCATAGCCAGAGGAGCTGTGAGGCTAGTTGAAGTAGTCGATAGCAGGCCAATCCCACACAACCTAGGCTGTATGCCTGCTGCCCACTGGTTCAGTGCACTGTGCTCTGTCTAGAGGGCATGTCACTCAGACTGTATGTGAGTCAGCTGCTACCTGAAGCAACCTAACAGGCACACTGGTCAGGCCGATGTACGTAGCTAGATACAAATGTCATCAACATATGAAAACACTGACCATCTCTGTTGCCATATGCAGTGTGCCAATCACAGTAGCCGTTGAACGGATTGAAGAAGCAGGTCCATGAGTGGTCTCTGTGTCTTTGCTGTGGCGGTCGAAGAGGTTGACTGTCCTGTATGACTTTGTTGGTTGAGCACATCGTTTTTGCCATGACTCAGTTATTTGCAGATATGTGTATTTACGGTAAGGTGTACAAATATATATAGGCAGACACTGCTCACATTCTACTCGCCGAATGATTTTTGCAAATCACCTCCCAATGAGCTCCACTCTCTCCCTGCAAACAGCCTGGACCGGTCTGTGGTATGTCGTGCCGTAAATCATTCGTAGCTCTGATTTTGAGCTTAACTGCAAGGTCTCTATTATACAGACAGAGGCCACCCCCTGGAGCCAGGATGGTGTGCAGTGCATTCCACTCTGTCAAAGCTGTTGTCAGCAGTTGACACTTTCCACCAGAGCGGTGCTTGCTGATGATGACCCACAGCTATATAAATGAGAGTCGAAACTGGTCCAGGCTGTTTGCAGGGAGAGAGTGGAGCTCTTAACTGAGCTTTGGGATGTGATTTGCAAAAATCTTTCAGCTCATTGCCCCTCCTACCTGGCACATTTTTGTCTCGGCACCGAAGTGCCGAGACACAGTGCTGGATGCGTAGGTACGTACGTGGTACGTGGTACGTACGTCGCTTTTCGCAATGCGCCCGCGCAAGTGCTGCATGCATGCTCTACACCCTTAATAGGTTGTCAAACGTATTTATAACGTGCAACTAGATCTTCAAATATGATTATGGGTTTGCATGGCTGCTCATGAATCCTCTTACCATGACTGTTGCTACGTAGCTCTAATACTTAATTCAGGACAATGAATACTCACCCATCCAGTGTGCTGCACTCAGCCATCCCAAGTGCATACTAAAGCTCACTCAGCTCTAGCTAGCTAGCTATAGGCCTATAGATAAGTGCTGAAAGAATTGGCCAAGGTGTTGACTAAACATCAAGCCCAGACACGACCATACTGCTTTCACCCTTTGTCCTGACCCACCCCTTGCTCACACAGAACCTCCAAGGATATTGACGCTCACTTAAGCTGAAAGTCTCATAGCTAACAGATTTTGCAGTCATAATAAAGGGTTAAGTAGCTGCCATGTCCTCTGCATGATTCTAGCTGATACCAAGTCGTGCCGAGACACATCAAGTCTTTTAAAGACTCACTTGTTACAACATATTCTACTCGTTTGTGTGGGGCTCACTCAGGGTTGCCCCAGTAATGTTTGAATGACCTACAAAGATTCTGACTGCTTTGTTGTGAGCATTGGCAGTGCAGCTCTTAGTCTCCTGCCCAGCCCCGTCTACGCACGTCCCCGCAGAGAGGGTCTGGTCTTTTGAGTACGATTTCTTGTCACTAACACCTTTTCCATCTGAAATTTGAGATGGCCAATGAAATCGAAGAGTGCACACGTAATTTACTACTAATTGTCGTGGATTACATCACCGATCGATCGAGGAGTCAAAAACAGCTCAGTTTAACCCTTTAACCACTGAATTCTTCCCACCAGACAACACATTTTCATGCATTCAGCGCACACCACTTTCTTAGGTACTCCTCTCCCACAGCATTCGCTCCTCAGCGGCCAAACTTGGTGGGGCCCACACACATGGAGAGACCCCTCTGGCAATACTGTTAATGATATTCATGACCCCCCACAAGCCCAGCAATCAGAGGTCAAAGGTGGATGTCAGCTGGATTTTCGCCCAGCATTTCCCTAAACTTGGGCTGCCTTTCAGCCATCTCCAACTTCAAAAACAATGGTTTACGGCAATACTGGAATAACGAAGAAGTCCACCACCCTTCTGTTAGCAGCCGATGTTTCGGGGGTTAGAAGACATCGCTGACTGCTTGAAGGTAGGCAGAAAGGAGCGTTTATCTTCAAATCTCTCTGACAAATTGCATTCTTAGCGCAATCAGCGCTTCAATTACACCTATGCTGGGCACGCCTCTGTGACAAGAAATGTCAAACGACCAGACGTTCTCTGTCGGTGGGTGTGGATGTCTGGGAACAAGACTATGCAGCTCTTTGGAAAGGTCTACGAAGGTTCTGACCATGATCATCATTCCACACTGATGCTTTTGTGATGAAACTCACCATGGTGGTGAAGCTGTGAGCATTGTAATTTTTTGGTCTTCCCTTTGGCTGCTTTGGCTCCATGGTCATCATGTGACGTGCATTAATTGGAATGACCCATGATCTAGCTGCCAATTTACATATACAGCAGTCTTTCAGCGAAGTAAGTTGTGAATTTGTGCAATCAGAGTCTTCCCAGGTATCCAAGTGAGAGTAAGACCTGGGCAATGATTCGTTGGCTACCAGGAGTGTGGTTTCCACTCGCAAGAATGTGTACTGCCTGGATTACAAGTGGAAACCACACTCCCGTTGGCCTGTGATCCACATGCCCAGGTCTTACTCTCACTTTGTGGATGCACCCACCAGCACATACTCATAGCTACAAGTAGCCTCGCCCCAAGGCTGCCCGCGTATCCAGCTTGTTACCCATTCCAGTTAACCCTTTGAATGTGGCGAACGTATATATACGCTCATACTTTAACCCTATGCCCCCGAGGCGCATGCGCAGAAATCAATCGCGTGGTTACACAAACGCTGATGAAAAATGGCGGTTTTTTGTGTTGTATCAATTCATTGGCATTGTATCTTGTAAAATAGCTGAGTTCAGGTATTGATAGTTTGGCTTGAAAACAAACCTGCTTCGTTCCTGAAGTAGTCCCGCGATTTGACAGGTGAAACCTGGGAAAGACACAACAGTGGAAACGCGGGTTGTCGCTGTGCTCTCAAGAATGACGGCAAAACCACGGCAGAGGTTGGCTGACTGGCCCAGCAACAGTAGGTTTCCAGTGTGGGTGAGATAACTGGCTAGTACAAACTTGATACAACAACTTGCTCGTAGGATATAAGCTGTAATATGCCGTCACCAAGTACACATCGATTGACAAGTAAACTTCTAACGCGATTTGTGGGGAAAGTCCCTATGGAACGCCACAGCTAATTATGCTTCACTCGACTTCCTGTGACACGTAAATCACTTATCCAAAGTCCGATCGCATAGGTATGGCGATAAATGGCCGGAATCCAGTTTCGGGCGCATACGGGCGCTCTCGGGGTTTAAGCACGTGAAAATCTCGGGCGCTATCAGGTTGAAAGGGTTAACTTCCCATCTACACGGTGAGCATACGTATATATATGCTTTCCACACTTTCGAGCGCTTACCGCGCGAAGGTAAAAAGCTTAACAAGACTTGAGGGTATGCCCCTCTATAATGAACGTTAAGAAGGCTAGGCCCCCCCTTTTGACTGACATCATCACTCCAGAAAGGCAGGAAGGGGCGGTACTTGATCGAGTACGATCGTGAACTAAGTCCACGACAGTCAAACACGTAGGTTTTTCTTGAGCAGAGGCAGAGAATGACCCTGCTTTTTCACTCCAGGCAAGCAAATACTAAGTGCATAAACCGCTTCCTTTCAAGTAGCTAATACCTAGCGATCCATAGCCTCAGAAAATGGCTTCAAAACGATCAACACTTTACTATTTACACTCTACATACGCTAATCAAGCTGCTTACATGGCTCGACAAGTTAGCACACTTGACAACTTCCAGGTCTGTTAGTGTTTTTTTTTTAATTTCCACTTCCGCTCCAAAGGGTTAATGCACATGTCGTGACGACCTTGCCTCTGACAACAGTCAAGTTGAAGCGAGCAATGGCAGCCAAAGGGAATGCAACTGTTTTTACAGCACTCACAACCAGGGTGAGTTTTGGCACATATGCGTTTGTAAATGACAGCCATCACAAGTGTGTAGTCAGTTGGCCTTTTGTAAGAGCTGTACTGGCAACGCAAGTTGAAAGGCAATGGTGGCCGACAGGAAGACATAGCGCTCATATCTCCACCACCAAGATTAGTTTCAGCACAAAATTTTATGTTTGAGTCAGTGCGCGGCAGCGATGATGGTGTAGTCAGATTCTTTGTAAGCTTCCGTAAGTAGTCAAACATTACTTATTTATGGATTAATTAATGAGTGGAAACTGCACTCCTGGTAGCCAGTGAATCATGGCCCAGGTCTTACTCTCACCTTGTGGAAACCAGGACAGACTCTGATTGCATCCATCAGCACATACTCACTGCTAGCCTCGTTCAAAGACTTGTAGCTAGTAAATTATTGACACCTATAGTTCACAGCTTGTTCCAATTAACGCACATGTCACGTGCATGATGACATGCACTGGTCGATGCAAGCACTTGAGCTATCTGGTGGTTGACAGGAAGAATAAAGCGCTCATAACAGTGAGTTTCAACAACAAAATTATACTTTTGGATCAGTGCTGCATGACACTGATGACAGCGATCACGACTGAATCTTTGTAGGCCATTCTGAAGTAGTCAAACATCTTTTGTCTCGGCACCGAAGTGCCGAGACACAATGCTGAAGGCATATAGTTACATGATACATACGCAGTGCACATTATAATTTTGAAAAGCTAATGTCAGACCAACACCAGTATTGGTCGGACATGATCTGACACTGACAAATTGCCAGGCGGGAAGCTAGGCTTATGATCTTTCGGTGTGGAGTGGTAATCTGAGGGAATGTATGTAGGTATGCAGCGTACAAAATAACAGTCGGCCATCGGCCAATTTCCGAGCAATTAATCGAATTGGCTGCGCAAAATGTTACTTATTCGGTCTTACCGACCGAACAAGTCCTACGCGAGTGGGCGGAGTCTGGATATGCGTGTACGTATGTGGGAAGTAATATACAGTCAGGTCTGGCACAGCTCGCAGGAAAGGTCTACAGAGATTCTGTAGATAGCGTCGTGATCGCTATCATGTAGTGATACAAACGCATAATAATTGTGCTGAGACTCACCTTGGTGGTGGAGCTTTTCTCGTGCCGTCGGCCGCCGCTGCTCGAGCGCTCTTCGACTTTCGTTGCAAGTACAGCTCTTACGAAGGGTCCACAAAGATGCTTACATACTAAAACTCACCGTGCTGGCTAAGTTGTGAGCGCTGTAGTAATTTCTTGTCTCCCCTTTGGCTGCCATTGCTAGCGCTCTAGCGATCGAGTGGTTGCCACGTGGCATGTGCGTTAATTGGAAAGAACGGCAATACTTAGCTAGCGCAACGGCGCGCGAGTGGAAAGGCGGTTAACGGTTGCCCCCTCGTTATTATGACAATAAAAGTACTCGTGCACAAATGCATATCAGTGCTACTAGGAAGAAAACACTTTTTGTCCGAAATTTTTTGTCCGACCATTTTTAAAAAGTGGCCAATCAAAATTGACTTTGTTCTGACAAACGGCCTACCAAATTTTTGACCTTATTTTGTACTCTGGGTATGCATGTGTGTGAAGCGTTCAAGTGTTCTGAAACACGGTTCATTATTGTGGCCCCACAGCAAAGTCAATACCTGTGAGACTGTATGTAGCACTACAAAAGTGATTATGGGTTTTGGTTAGGCTGCTTCATGAAAATATTATGCTTACACAGACTGTGAATACATAATCAGAACTATGAATACGTGAAAAAAATAGGCTCACTCTATGTTCACTGTGTGGCTTCCCACTGCCGTATTCAATTGACCAGCCTAATTAATTTGTCAGCGCAGAACAGTCAGTGGACGGCCATATCAGTGCTTTGCCCGGAATATGGCTGATGGCCGACTGTTATATTGTGCTCTGCATACGTAGTGGTACGTACATGCATACTTATCAATCAATTGCAATCATGTGGTGCATGGCAGGTACAATGCCAGTACATGCAAGTACAGAAAAACAATAGCAAAACAGATACAGACTGGCACACAAGTAACCCTAATCAATAATTGCACTCCTGGTAGGGGAAAAATTGTGCCGCGTAATGTAATGTAAATAATTAACCTTTGACTACCTTAGGAATGGCCGTCGTGATCGCTATCATGCAGTGACCCAAGCGTACAATTTTGGTGCTGAAACTCACCTTGGTGGTGGGGATACAAGCACTTTTGTCTAGCAGGCCTGCCAACTCTCACAGAAAATCCGTGAGTCTCATGGATTCAGTGCTGATCTCACGCTCTCACGGTTAACCAGCTCAAACTCACAGAAATGCTGAGAGACTCGAGCTTGAACACATACTAATAGTATACCGATCGCCGTTGGAACCAGTATTTTGGCAGCCTCGTTCACATGCCAGCCTGGGGATGAGACCAGGCAATAACAAAGTCCATATGCGCATGCACGCGCTATTTTGCGCACGGACTGCAGCTCTGCATCAAGTCTAAGGCACAGATGGATGTCATATGGGTTTACCTTTCTGAAATTCAGTCATGAAGAGTTCTCTTAAGTTCGAGTTATTGTCGAAAGCCGAGTCGAGTGTTGCTTTGGTAATCTCTCATAGCAGTGGAGGGGAAGACAGGATTTTTTCCCATTGATCGAACAGAATGCCCTGTCGATCAAGTCTTGATTCAAATGGAACCTTGTCATCTGAGAGACTGGCAAACACCGATTCCTGTGTATGCGGGGAAACCTTCATTTTAATATTAAAAGCTGAAAAATGTGCAACAAAACAATATATGATGCTATACATAAAATGTTTATGGAAACTTGAATTTACACAATTTGAGTGTTTTTTGTCTTAAAATACCTGCATGCTACATCTCATAGCCTCATTCCCAGGCCATCACCCAGCTTATCGTCGCCTGGGAACGAGGCTGTACATCTCAACTTCTGAGGTTGGCAGGCCTGGTCTCGCCGTCGGCCGCCATTGCTCAAGTGCTCTTCGACTTCTGCTGCCAGTACAGCTCTTATGAAGGGCCCACAAAGATTCTGACCACACGGCCGTGATCAATGTCGTTCACTGATGCTTACATACCGAAACCCACCGTGCTGGCGAAGTTATGAGCGCTGTAACAATTTCTTGTCTTCCCTTTGACCGCCATTGCTAGTGATTGACTGAGCGTGGTTGCCACGTGGTATGTGCGTTAATTGGAACAAAACTGCAATACTTAGTTTGCGCTACCAGCAAGTTGCAACCGGTTGCAATGGCTGCTACCAGGAGTGCAGTTGCCCCTCGAATTCTAAATACAGGTGTATTAAACATTAACTGTCTGGGCACGTGAGGCATATATATAATTTTTATATGCACGTACCGTATGGCCGGAAAATTTGGCGGGGAATTTAATTAGCGGATTGTGAATGCACCGGCCAAATTAAATTCCGCCAATATTTTGTCATGACGTGCGTGTGGGCGGGGTCTCATAGCGACGCTCTCGCGATCGCGCACGCACTATAGTACCTCTGTCTCTGATCTGCCAGAAATACAAAATGTAGCGCAGCTGATCTGTCAGAAATAGCGAGCAAGCAGCTGATACATGGCTGACGATGGTGCTCCTTCACATCACTGCTACTGCGTGTGGGTCCCTTTCGTTACCAGTTCCTCTCCTACACTGGCATCTCAGTAGACTTGGTACCTCGAACACAGCTCTCCACTGCAAACTCGGACTCCATCGCAGCCTACTGACACAAAAGTTTCACATGTAAAATGACCAAGCGCTCTGCGGCCACACAGCCATGTGGTTAGTATGACGTCATTCTCGCTCTGCAATCCGCCAAATTTTAATCCGCCAAATGCAATTCACAGCTATTTAGAGGCAATCCGCCAAATTTTCCGACACACCTATCGCTCCCCATATATAATGCTTAAGTGATTGTGCGTACACTATGGCCTCCCTACGCTTACCTGTCCGACTTTTTTAACACAGGCAGTACCTAAGAGGCAGCCCCTAGCTGCCAGACCAATAATCGATAAGAGTCTAAAGGTTAATATCTTCATGCACTGTTATAATAACACAAGCAGCTGTCATTTTTTTCAAGCTGTAAACACCAGTAGACCTCTGTAGTACACATCTCATTACGGATTTTTGTGGTCAATTTCCTGTTAGTCACCTGATTTTGTCAGCCCTTCACAAAAGCATGTGTTGTGTATGGATAATAAGTCAACTAGCTAGCTATACTAGTAAGGACAGCACATATTCCTTACATTGGTGATCCCGACGACTCTCATTGCCCTACATTGGTGTTTCTGACGACCGATCCATCGCCTTACTGGCGATCCCGACTACCGGGCCGTTGCCTTACACTGGCGATCCCGACGAACATCGCCTTACACTGGTGACTCCGACTACCGGGCCGTCACCTTACACTGGCGATCCCGACGAACATCTCCTTACACTGGCGATCCCGACGAACATCGCCTTACACTGGTGACTCCGACAACCGTCATCGCCTTACACCAGTGAACCCGACTCTCATCGCCTTACATTCGTGATCCCGACGACCACCGACCTCTATGGCCGACGAAGAGCCCACCGCAGTAGCCACGACCGCCGTGACGAACGTCTCTGTTGTGAAACTTCCACCATTTTGGCCGTCTGACCCCGAGGTTTGGTTTGCCCAAGTTGGGGCACACTTCGCTACACGACGCATCACATCACAATAAACATGTTTTGACTACGTTGTCACTTCTTGTCCACTTCATCACCTCTCGTATATAATTTGGACCCATAGATAATAGAGCGTAAATCTATGTTTGAACCTACAGCAGCATCATGCACAGCAGCATCATCACTGCAGTATCATGCACAGCAGCATCATCACAGCAGGCTGCATGAACACGGCTGCATCATCACTGCTGCATCATCACTGCTGCATCATCACGGCAGCTTCATCACGGCAGCTTCATCACGGCTGCATCATCACGGCTGCATCATCATGGCTGCATCATCACGGCAGCTTCATCACGACAGTTTTCTTCACGGCAGCAACACACATCATCACAGCAACAACACACATCATCACAGCAGCAACACACGTCACCACAGCAGCAACACACATCATCACAGCAGCAACACACGTCACCACAGCAGCAAAATCGTAAACGACAGGACACTATTTCAATTGATCGTCTCAAACCTTCATACTCTGTGCACACACCTGAACACTCACTCTACATCTCTTCATTACACACCTCCCACCCCTCCATCACCCCCACCCGCTCAACCCAGATCTGGATGTCGTGTTCAACTATCTGACTGTCTCATGTCATGCAAACTTATATCGTTCCATTTACATCTTATACCATTCCACTGGAGTGGGAGTTATGTAGTGCACACTCATTATGGATTTTTGTGGTCAATTTCCTGTCAGTCACCTGATTTTGTCAGCCCTTCACAAAAGCATGATTGTGTTGTGTATGGATAATAAGTCAACTAGCTAGCTATGCTAGTAAGGACAGCACATATTCCTTATAGCTCTATTTATTTTGCATGGATGACTGTGCCAGATGGTGGCAAGTGGCAAGAAGTCAATTATGAACACTCGATGGGGTTGTGAGGAGCTAACGGAGAGTGACAGTGACAAGATAAAACCCACAGCACTTATATATAGGCGTGGTCTTCGTGCTTCTCGCTTCAGCTCGCTTCGTGCTTCAGCCGTGATTCCTCCTGTTCTGGGGAAAAGACGGCACAACGAAGGTACTTTATTTCCATGTTAGTCAGACGGTAGACTCGACAGGAATGTCGCTATAGGGTGGCCAAAAAATTGAGTCATTCTTCACATCGGTTACTAATGACACTTACCACACATGCACGGTCGCGTGATATGGAAATTAATGACCGCACCCAGAAAGTTAAAAATGTGGAACAGCAAAAAGTAAAACTTGGTGGAAGATTTGGGTCATGATTGATTGTTTTCACTTTCTCCCACAGAAGTCCTGATCTTGACACCTTGGAGCTACCTTTGTAAAAAACACATTCTGTCAGATCATTAATTTTTAGTTAATTGCTACAGATTTATGTAACATTGAGTGCATAAAATTAATGTACAATGAGATTCTATTAATATTTCTGTGTTTTAGGATTTTGCCAGTTCATCTGGATGTGTTTTCTTTCTTTTGTTGTGTGATCTTATTTTATGACCTGCTTAAACATAGACACCTTTGATTACTCTGTACTGTTTGCTGATGTGAAAGAACTACTCTGTTGTTAGTCTCGGTCCCAGACCCAAACCAACCCCACCACTGATCGCTTCCAGTACCCCATGTGTGATACTGGAAGCGATCTGCGCTGGAGTTGGTTTGGGGCTGGACTGAGACTACTCTGTTGTGTACTCTCCAGTAGTGCCCCCCCCCCCCACCACCACCACCACCACCACCACCACCACCACCACCACCACCACCACCATGTTTTGTGTGATCATACCTACCTTGTTTCCTTACTTTTGCCGTTCTGGTATCCCTACATCCTGTTACATTTTTAAATGTTTTTAGCGTCTGCTGTGTGAGGAAGCTAGGCAGTGTAATGGTATGGATATTATTACCACTGAAACAACCAGTGCTACCACCAACACTAGCTGAGCCACAGCATAGTGCATTTTACTTATTTTGCTGTTCATTCTGTCTTATTATGTCAGGCAGTTGGAATGTCGTAGCCTTGCAGTTGACTCTCTTTTTCGTCAAACATATCTCCCAAACACCCACCACATCTTTGTAGCTTAGCTTACAGATAAAGAATCAAGATACACTTAATTGGCAGCTAGCTAATCATCATACACAAAATGCTAAGGGCCTATACCAAAACCGATGCAATACACATGAATGCCTAAGCTCAAAGTGGTGGAAAATGGAGTGTGTAGGAAATGAGCTTTGGACAAACTATGCTGACCCCCCCTTCTTCTGAAAGCCAGCTATTATGCTACCCTTGATCTGAGGTTTGGTGTCAGGGGTTTCATATATATACATACAGTGGCTTGCAACTGTGGGCTTTTTCCAACTTGGAGATATTTGTGCCAACAGGTCAGCAACATGATATTTGGCTACATGATTGCATTGTTTATTTGTGTCGACAGAACAGTTTCATGCTGGCAATAAGTGCATTGGGCATATAGGGGATCAATGAGTTATGTTCAGTGGGAGCAGTAAGGGATACAAAGCAAGGGCCATTACATATTTCCAACATAGGATATATAATAGACAAGGGAGAGCATTATTGACGACCCCTCCCTCCAGCAAAGGCATCCCATGCCTGCATACATTCCGCTTTTGTTGGGTAGAAGTGTACAAATCCATACTTGAATGCCTAGATATGCATTGGTTAGTTTCACATTGTGACGGTAACGTTGTCTGCAGGTACATGCTGGCTAACCACTGCATGGACTTATCTTTCCCGTCACTGACTTTCGTACACGTGCATGTTGTAGTATAATTATGTATACTAGTATCACAAAACGTTATGCATCATACTCATAGGAAAGGGGAGGGGAGCCACACCCAGGATAGAGTGTCCTATTGGGGAAAGTATACAATGGTAGAAGGGCCACCATTCCATGGATATACAGATATGAACCTGATATCCATAGTTAGGGAGTGAAGCTGTCATGTGATCAGCAGCAAGTGAGATCATGTGGTTGGAAAGCTCTCACTCCGGCCACTGCTTCACTGCATCGTTGACCTGACTCACCTCCAATGAGCTAGCTGGTACCAATATGGCCAAAAGAACTGGGAACTAGAGGTGCTCAGCAGAGCACGTACCCTGTGCGCAACTTTTTATTTGACAGCTATAGGCCTAGCTACCACCGATTATTCAGCATGCACGATGAGCTAGCTAGGCCACGATTTACAGTGATGTCAGCATGCAGAATGAGTTGTGGCAGTAATGCTAGAAATACAGGGTGTGGTCAAGTCGTATAAATTAGAAGCACGAATTTCATGCAGCTTTTCTCAACCTCTCGAGCAGATCTCTGGTCTGTGAGTTATGTAGACGCTAATATTTCTGAATTCTGACACTTCTATCCTGAAATAAGCCTTCAACAAGGCCTTCACTGCTCAAACCGCTTGGACAGACAGACAGACAGACTGACAGACAAACCAATCACTCTACCCCCTGCTGCGCATGCGCACGGGGTAATGACAGGCAACTGATTATGGGACGCCGGACAATGGTGAACCATGCAGGGTGGAGCTGATTATTGACAACATATAGCAACACTAGCTGTGGAGACAGTTGCAAGCTGTAGCAGTAGTAAGTAAAGTATGGGTTATTCGATCACCAACCCACCTAGCTGTTCTCTCTTTCTTTCATATAGCCGCTACTGTCCACTGCATGAGTCCTCTCTCAGTCAGGTGTTAAATTTGTGTTTCAAGTGTAGAAGGGCTTGAAGGATTGCCACTAAGAGTCATTTAAGACAACATTGCCAAATTTGGTAATGTTGCATGGTGGCCATTTTGGAAACCGCCCACCATGGCTGACGCCGGTAACGTGGCACATAAACACAGAATAATTCTAGCAAGGATGGGGCAGTCACAAGTTATGCAAAAGAACCCTAAGACCCCTAAACGTGCTATTAAAGACATTACAGTACTACATTATTCTCGTTGAATAACGCCAACCTTCGATTTCTACACGGGAATGTCACAATTTGAATTGTCTTCTGTTTTCTGGGGGGGGGGGGGGGAGGGCCAACCCCCCCCCCCCCCCCCCTGTATGAAACCCTGCCTGCCACACAACTTGCAGGCGGTCTCTGATCATCGCCGAGTATAGCGAGTACACTAATTAATTATACGTGTAGGTGGTGTCACCAGCATGCAGAGCTTCCATGTGCGTGGGCCCTGGTCCTATAGCCTAACCCATCACTGTACTTCCTGCCAGACCAAAACCACTTACATAGCTTGTGTGGCTGCATGCAGGCAGGAAGGGCTATGGGCTGCAGCGCTGTGCTTCACAAGTGGTTAGCCTAATTCCCAAGCTTTTCGGCTAGGAGCATCATTCTGTTTATAGGTTAGCAAGGGAAGCTGCCTAGCGGAATGTGGTGGAATTAATTGCCTCTGTTCAAAACAAAATTCAGTGGAGCAAGGTGAAATAGAAAGCCCATTAATTTTACCGGACTCTCCTTTCGATTTTTCCAACAGGCACATGTGCAGAGGGTAGGCACATATACGATCATGCATGAGTCTCAACTAGACTGTGGTTATTGTTAGCAAAATTGAAAGATGAACTGTTGGTAAAATCACAAACCAGAAAAAAAAAGATGGCTATAGCTATAATAAGTCATGATCAGTCACTGACAAGTGATTTCAAAGAGATGCCAAGATAGATACAGGTAGGTCAACTGGATGGTGCATAAAGGTCACGGTATGATAGCTTCATCAAAGCCTGTGTTAGAGAGAGATGATTATTCATTGGACACAACCACACTAAATAAATGCTGTAAGCCCAAATCTGATTGAACTCTCACCCCGATGACAACTAGAGGTGCTCAATTATCCCATGCGCAGATGATATTGTGGAGCGAGCCTGAGTGAGTGCACATGCAGAACATGAAACAGTTGTATCTCATCAGAAAGTGACTGCATAAACACAGCACAATCTCAGGCCACAGAATATCACACCATATATGGCACAGTCATATTCAGTATGATAAATTGAAATCGAGGTGCGGTTTTGTCGGATAATTTGGACAGAGAACAAAAAACCTCGCTTTTCACAGCTCTTCGTACAACTCTCGTTTGTGCAGTATGTAGTTGTTGTTTTTCGGCATTTGTAACCAATAAAAGGCTGTAAGCGTTCGTATTTCAGCCAAACTGCTCATTCTTGCGTCCACTGACATACTGACTGACTAGCCTCATTCCCAGGCCCCATACGAAAAATCGGATGGGGCCTGGGAACAAGGCTACTGACTGACTGACTGACATACTGACGGACTCAGCTCACTCCATACAAACAGATGTGCATACACCTCACTCTGCAGTACTCACTGTCTTCCCAGAGATGCAAGTCAACAGATGGACTTTGCCTGCCTAAATGTTCTAAACTGCAATGTACTAATGTGCCAATGGTGAACAAATATTCCCAGTGGTCAAAGGTCACATGGTATAACAGCATGGATCGAACACAGGCCTGCACAAAAGAATTGGAAAGGGGCCTGGTCACACTACTCTTCCTGCATGTGCTGAGTAAGATGCTGCTTGGTAGATGAATCACCTCTGCATGTTGCAAATACTGCACAGTAATTAATGCATGAAGACTATAGGTAATTGTTGCAGCTACCTACTGCCAATAAGGAATGATAAGCTGACTGCACACTTGCTGGAAACATGGCAAGTGTGACCAGTTGGATCAACAAACCTGTGATGTCAATGGTTGAGGTTATGTGACCAGAACTACATGCAATTACTGTGTAATCAGTAAAGTTGGGTGATGCAACAATGCTCCCAGTTGCCACTTTCGTACCCTCGCTGGCTGGGCACACAACATGACAATTGAGCATTATTGCATCACTCTTGTGCACTAAGTTGAGGATAGTCACCCTTAGTCTTGTTCCCAGACCCTCCCCGAAAAGTGGAGAGAGTCTCGTATTCTGAGCGACATCTCGATACATGGGCTGGGACGTACGGCATAAAGAATGTTTTAAGTAAATTTTTAAAATCTGGATGTCGAGCTTCTGATGCCTCAATGCATATTGACTACTTCACAGCATGGTCAACAGATGGCTGCAAAGTCTATTGGGACAGCCAAAAACAGGCTGCAACAGTTTTTTTATGCATGAGACTATATACATTACCAAAGGTCATCTGCTTGATTGCCTACATCATTTGCGTTCAGCCATCTGAACTGAGATCTCAAATCCGAGCTCTGCCCCACCATATGTGACAAGAAATGTTGCTCAGAACACCAGACGCTCTTCTGTGCGTAGTCATAGCCAAGAAATAACAAGTTTATGCACACAACATACGAGTGGGTGGAGTCTACCAAGCTTCACTGGCACAATTATTATATATTTGGGCAAGAGCACAACAGTAATTTTCTCAAGGTGCTGTGAAGTTTGACATTACACAAGTGCTGTGGGAGTTGCAGTCTAGCCGCTAGCCTCTCACTGCCCGGCCGGTCAAGCGGGCGCTCGGCAAAGCCACGCGCGGAGGGCGGAGAGGGTCTAGCAAACATTTCACTTGATTGCGTTTCAACTGACCAATCGGATCTCACTGAAGCGATTCGTTCCAATTTTATTCATGACTCTCGTGGTAGGAGAGCGTCTAAAAGCTTACACTTGAGCTAAACTAGTCCAACCTGAATGCTTCCAAGCTTCTAAGGGTACATAACTCGTCCTCAACTCTAGCTGGCACTTCACTGGTTCACAGGTACATGTAATTGGTATTCCAGGGAAATGTGATCTAGTGCAATGCTTGCTAGACCCTCTCCGCCTTCCTTGCACGGCTTTGCTGCGTGCACGTGTAACCGGCCTGGCGGAGAGGGGCTAGTGGCTACACTGTGGCAGTTGTAACCACAAGTACATGTAGAGTGATCTTGGAGAAAGCTTACAATGTGGTATCCCAGTTGTAAGTACAGTGCTTATTGGAGTGACCTAGGAGGCATGGACACACTGTGCCACAGGGCCACATTATGGTGTTGCCATTGTAAGTATTAGAGTGACCTTGGAGTCATGGACACAGGCCACATTATGGTGTTGCAGTCGTAAGTACAGTGCTTAGTGGAGTGTCCTTGGAGGCATGGACACAGGGCCACATTATGGTGATACAGTCATCAGTATAGTGTTTATTAGAGCGATCTAGGTGGACACACTGTGTCACAGGGCCACATTATGGTGTTGCCGTTGTAAGTATTGGAGTGACCTTGGAGGCATGGACACAGGGCCACATTATGGTGATGTAGTCGTCAGTACAGTGTTTATTGGAGCGACCTAGGAGGCATGGACACTGTGTCACAAGGCCACACTATGGTGTTGCAGTCATAAGTACCATACTTATTGGAGTGACCTTGGAGGCATGGACACACTGTGTCACAGGGCCACATTATGGTGATGTAGTCGTAAGTACAGTGCTTAGTGGAGTGACCTTGGAGGCATGGACACACTGTCACAGGGCCACATTATGGTGTTGCAGTCATAAGTGCAGTGCTTATGGAGTGACCTTGGAGGCATGGACACACTGTGTCACAGGGCCACATTATGGTGTTGCAGTCATAAGTACAGTGCTTAGTGGAGTGACCTTGGAGGCATGGACACACTGTGTCACAGGGCCACATTATGGTGTTGCAGTCATAAGTACAGTGCTTAGTGGAGTGACCTTGGAGGCATGGACACAGGGCCACATTATGGTGTTGCAGTCGTAAGTACAGTGTTTATTGGAGCGACCTAGGAGGCATGGACACACTGTGTCGCAGGGCCACATCATGGTGTTGCCGTTGTAAGTATTGGAGTGACCTTGGAGTCATGGACACAGGGCCACATTATGGTGATGTAGTTGTCAGTACAGTGTTTATTGGAGTGACCTTGGAGGCATGGACACACTGTGTCACAGGGCCACATTATGGTGATGTAGTCGTAAGTACAGTGCTTAGTGGAGTGACCTTGGAGGCATGGACACACTGTCACAGGGCCACATTATGGTGTTGCAGTCATAAGTACAGTGCTTATGGAGTGACCTTGGAGGCATGGACACACTGTGTCACAGGGCCACATTATGGTGTTGCAGTCATAAGTACAGAAGTGAACTTACTTGAGCTGCTCTAGCTGAGCAATAACATCTCCCTTGCGATAGACCTTAGTCAGCTGGAGAGGGGGAGAGAGAGAGAGAGAGAGAGAGAGCGAGCATGAACGGCTTAAGTTAGTGGACCATCATTGGTCTTAGCGGAGATTCACAGTGCTTTCCCCCCTTCGTGCTGCAGTGCCAAACTAAACGACCATATGGCTGTTGGTGCCAGCCAGGCACTGCTGTGCCCCAGCTTGGATGCCCACCCAATGGTGGTCTGATGAGATTCCTCAACTCATCAGAAAGGAAGTGATTACATCACTTCCTGTCAGTGCTTGCTTACTTATGCTCAGACTGTACAGTCTTTCACACCTTACAACCTTGTCTTCTTTCCCTATGCAGTAGTTCCATGACTGTAGCCACTGAAGACCAGAGGTAGCTAGGTGTACGAGTCAGTGACAGTGAGCAACCGTGCATCAGCGAGTCGCAATCGGTGAACTTGTAGGGCTATCTAGATCAGTCAGAAGTCGCACTTTCGCATGCAGTCTTTGTTGCTGTGCGCCGGGTAGTACACATCGCTGTATCCAGGCCTACCAACCTCAGAAGTTGAGATGTAGCTACAGCCTCGTTCCCAGGCGACGGTAAGCTGGGTAATGGCCTGGGAATGAGGTCATGAGATGTAGCATGCGGGTATTTTAAGACAAAAAAACTCAAAATTGTGTAAGTTCAAGTTTCCATAAACATTTTATGCAAAGCATCATAATTATTTTCTTGTGTTACACATTTTTCAGCTTTTAATATTAAAATGAAGGTTTCCATTCAATGCATGCTCAGGAATCGGTGTTTGCCAGTCTCTCTGAGCACGTGTAAATTTAATATCACGACGCAAGGGAACTTTCGGTTATTTGCAGAATCGTTTATTTACGGTATACGTACGATACATACAGACATACAGACACGGTTTCCGTTTTACACGTCTATGTGGGGCTCGCTCAGGCTCGCCCCAATTTTAACTGTGAGTTTGTTTAAGTACTTTAGAACACAACAAATACAATGGTTATACATTATGCAGGATAAATGTACAACTAATTATGCAACTTGTACTGCGAAATCGATTTAGTTTGAGAATGTCAGAGTTTAGAGTCATAGTACATGATACCGTATAGCGGGAAATTTTCGTACGGTGCTGATTTTCGTATATTTCGTATGAAGCCTTGAGATACGAAAATAAAAACTGTGAAAATTTAACTGTCGAAATTTTAATGTCAAATTTTGATCGGGCAATCGAACACGTGGAAGCGGCGAGCAAGCGATGGCGTTTTATAACGGTATTTCTAGCCTTCGAACGGCCTTCCAGACTCCAGTGGACCCGTCTACACCCGTTAGCCTGCTACTATAACTACACTCAGCGTGGGAAGTGCGACAAATGAAAGTAAGTCAAGTTCACTGAGCAGCAACGATTGGCGAGTATGCCGCCAACCAGGCGGCTATTCGTCGGTTTTTCGAAATTCTTGCCAACAACAGAGGCCCAGATATCAGCACTGTAGACGTACCCTCTCACCATGACCATTGTGCATTGCCTCAACGCTCAACCGAAAACTAGATGACAAAGTATGCGTAGTGCTAGGGGGGGTGGCAATGCGCAGGCGCATACGAAAATTAAAATACGAAAAATTCTGCTGAGGGGCTTACGGCCATTTATACGAAATTTTGCACCTACGAAAATATCCCTCTATACGGTACTCAGTAGAGTACTAGCTTACAGACCTTGGTGAAGTCCACCGATTTGTATATCCCTGCCCAGTGGGATACATGTATAAGACTCGTTATATCCCGCAGGAAAGGTCAGTGCTTGAGTCGAGCTGAGGAAGTGCCTAGGGCAAAGCCCGATGCACTTCCAAGGCATAATGAAAGGACTGGCTTTTCCCAAGGGGTGTTACATCCCGCTGGGATACAACTACACTTATAGGCTATTCTAAGGTGAGTACACTAGGGTTGGGGCCACGGGGCCACAGGTACCAAATTGCCGGACGCAATCCCCCTTTTTGCCTTGACCTGTCATAATGACATGTGCGTAGTATACGGAGGTATACGGTCCAAGAAATAAGATACACGGAAGTGCACGAGTAATGGACACGTGCAATGAGGTTGACGAGCGCGTTGACGATCTGAGGCCGTGGAAGAAGCGCGTCCTCCTACCAAGAAGCTCTGCAGTTGTGGGGCAGATCTCTCATCACTGAGCGTATATCACGTCAGAAAACACTTGGCTGGGTCAAATCACTTGAAGGTACAGACCGTACAGGCAGCGAGTGGGCTGCGGGCGCCCACGTCCACCAAGAGGATGCCTGTGGTGCAGCGCCACTGTGCAGAGCTGAAATTGAGGTAGCGAGAGGGCCTGGGGGGGGGGGGGGGGGGGGGGGGGGGGGGATAGGGAGGCGGTTTTGACGGCATAAAAGGCTAGAATCCCTGCAAGTACCAAATTGCCACTCCGAGTACTTTTTGCCTGAAGGGAAAAACAACCAACCAACTAAAGTGGTATTGCATCTGGCAATTTGGTAACTGTGGCCCCGTGGTTGGGGCAATAGTTACCCTGCGCGCGCATGCGCAAAGCGGGGTTAAGCAATCGGTTTTGTCCGTCAGTCAGTCAGTCATCTGTCAGTCGTCTGTCAGGCTGAAAAAATTGAAATCTCCCCACATAGACCCTCATAAACCATCAAAATAGAGTCAAACACTAGCAAATAGCAAAAAACTGCTCTATGTGTACCTGACTGAAGTCAAGGCGCTCCGTTTCGCTGTATTTCGGCTATTTCCTACTTTTCATAACTAGCATAAAATTGGCTCCATCTCTTCGTGACCTCAGAGTCCCATCAAGAACAGGACACGCAGTGCATTCAGAAACTTCATGCTTCGAGATGACCGCTAGGAAACAGTGTTTTCTCACGATCTATGTACTTCACAGACATCATGGCTATTGTTTCGGCTGTTTTTTCCAGCTATTTCCTATTATTCGTAACATTTGGCCCCACCTCTAGCTCTCCAGCTAGCTTCACAATATAGTATATACGGTAAGCGGTCACTCCCACACCTTGGATATGGCCATACACGAACACAGTATACGCGCTAGTCGCCCTGTTGGCAGAGATGTCACATCGATCGTAGCTGCACTGCATGCATCCTGGCCTGTGGACATTCAGCGCGGGGTAAGTGTTCTACGAACACCTCTAGTTTATTATTGCGATGCCGCAAATAATGTACTGCTGCAATTAATGTATTGCATGGTTTTTAGAATGTAATACTATCGCAATCGCAATATACCGCAATACATCACAAATATCGCAATATCCTTACACTAACAACGACATATTACTGAGATAAGGATTTAAAATTGAGGTCATTTGTACACCTCTGTTTGACAACCAGTAAAGACAAGCAATACTGGTAATAATCGCAAGATGGCTTCAGGCAATAATCGCAAGGTATAATTTACAGTATCGCCCAACCCTAGAGTACACTGTGTAGCTATAGACATAGATACTTTGGTGTACACACTCACCGATCAGTGGCAGAGGCAGGCATCCGTGATACTTGACTGAGATAGTGGTATAAAGGCGCAAGTGCGTGGCTAGACTAACGTGATCGCTTACAGCATGCGTGCGCGGCCAGCTGCAGGATATACACTGTATGACCCATTATTTCCCACAAATGCTGTAACCTGATATATATATAGCCTATATAAGTATAATTGAGTATAGCATTTCAAGAATGCTAGGCACAACCTGCTGACATTACTACAGAATCACAACCAGTCTAAGATATCAGAGAACACGGTGATATACAGGCAACCAGTCTAAAATATCAGCACTTGCTGCGTTTCTGAAACAGGTATTATGGTTCAATAGTAGGGAACCAGATTGTTTCTTCCTCTGTTAACTGACAGACAAGGTCCTAGTGCCCAAACACACCTACGAGCAGAACCGACAAGAAAGCAGGCTGCCAGTGGTTGCTGGCCTCATTCCCAGGCTCTCCCACGTAAGCGACTAAAAGCTGGGCGATGGCCTGGGAACGAGGCTAAGTGGTTGCCATAGCCCGAGGTTGACACAGTCTAGCTGCTAGACCATCCCTGCCTAGCTGGTCACGTGCGTTCGCCTATAAGCGAACCAAGTGGCGGAGAGGGTCCAGCAACTAAGACTGAAGTTGACAGTCTGAGAGTGAGCACCTGTTCTTGGTCAAGCACCTCTCCTTTCTCCTGCTTCTCTTCCAAATGTTCAATCTAATGGTGTAGTAGGGATATGTACATGTATGTGCGTATGTGTGAGTGTGCGTGTTACAGGTGCAACAGAGCATTCCTTTACAGCACAGAACCTATAGTCTCGTTCCCAGACCCTGAACGCACACTCACGAAAAATGAATCTGGTGACAATATGACATGCTGCCTGACCTTCGAGGAGCGTGACCAAGATGATGTCTTAGTAAATTCCAGAAAATTGCATAGTTTACGTAAATTTGAAGATGCTCAGAAAAGCGGTGAGTAATAGAAACTCTTTTGAAGGTAGCACTCCTCTTCGCGTAGTTTCTGGACGGTGTGTACCTGGTCTACTTCACTGACACGGAAAACTTATTGCTCTAGCTAAACTCTGATTGGCAATCCCATATTCCAGACATCACGAGCAAACATTGTCACCAGACCCCTTTTTCACGAGTGCGCGTTCAGGAATGAGACTACACAGAACCTGGAGTCACTATTTATGCAGATCTCAGGAACAGGTGTTCAAGAACCAGTAACAGGAAATTGGGGTGAATGGGCAGACAAAACAAAACAGGAAATTGTGCAATATTACATGTACAGTATTGCTGCATATAACCTATTTTGCTGGAATGTCAGAGGTCACTATTATACTGCAATCATGTGACCTCCAAAGGTTCAGATCATCCCGGTACATGTACCAATGGCTAGGGTAACAGATTAACTGCCAAATCATTTTCACAGAGGTCACAGCTAGGGTCTGGCCCATGAAACTAAGGTCAGCTCACATTGAATGCATGAAACTAGGACTTTCCACCGCAAAAGGATGTTTAGCAAGGAGAGTCACAGCTGTAAAATATCTAGTCCAGTGCACACTTAAATGTGCAATATAATTATAAGGCAGTCACCAGACCAGAGTCACTGCATCTGATTGGTTGGAGGTCACATGATCATCACTATATTGTGCATCTCCAGTGTGTCCTCATCATCAGCACATTATTACTGTCTGAGTGCAGACAGGCTGACTGCATGTGCATGTGGTACATATGTGGGTGGTTCAAGTAAAAACTGTACCTTAATGATATTCATATTCCAGCCAATTAAGGTGGGTGAGGCTTTCTGTCTTTGTGCACTGATTATATATGCAAGCTAACATTACATGTATATACCGTAGTGTACGTATCAAGCGCCCACAACGTATCAAGCGCCCACCCCCCTCTTCACGCGAAAGTTACTGCACAGGGTTCAAAAGTAGTGTAGTAAGGGGCCACCCATCACAAACGTTTTGAGCAGCATTTCTTAACCTCTGGGCGAGGTTGTGCATTCAAAAAGGCCGTGAAGCATGAACCACGGCATGCCTAAAGACGCACGATCAATTTCTATGTGTGAAAATGGACATATATATTCATAGCCGGTCATTGATATCAGCAGCGCTTGTTGTTTATACAGTGCTGAATGGGTGGGCGGATACTACATGCCTCTAAGTAGTCCGAGTACGCATCTAGTGCCCACCCCCCTGTTCAGCATCTAGTGCCCACCCCTTGTTCAGCAGCATTCTATTGTCCTCAAACCCTGGGCGCTAAATATACTCTACGTACTCTACGGTATATGCAAGTTAACTACGTAGCTGCACATTCACAGGTGAGGACAACCATTTGTATTCCTTTGTCTCTGAGGCTATAAAAATCTATTTCAAAAACATAAGGTAGCTACTGTTTTTACTTGAACCACCCACATATACTGGTATTCAGAAACCGTAGTTACGTGTTATAAGGCGTAGCTCACTTATAAGCAAATATTCGCTGTTAGGCACAGGTTAGATTTCTCATCCCAAGCAACCCATTATTAAGTGACGAAGTCTTCTTCCACAAACACTGCCTTTTTCAGAGTAAAATTCCAAATGGAGTGCACTTCCTATTTGAGGAATGTCATTCGAAATTAAGCATATACAGTAGTCAACAGACTCTAAACCAACAGTAGTCAAACATTACTTTTTGGTGCCATGATTCTTATCAGAGCTATATAGCTGGCTGTTAGATGTATAAAGTTGTAAATACGTAGAAGACAGCATTGGCAGTATAATTATTCTTAGCCTCATTCCCAGGCCCACACGCAAAACGCGGAAATGGGCCTGGTGACACCTGGCAAAATTCCCGAATGTGCTGAGCTCCGCAGTCTCGATTTCAGGTAGGCAAATCACATTCGTCCATTGCCAATTACTGCGTAGTAATTACATTCTTTACCCAGTGAAAAGTGTAGCTGTTTCATAAAACCGCTGTTCTAGCCTTCAAGACTCACCTCTGGTTGCTCCTTGGCAAGGACTTTCTACTTAGCCAGCACCAACAGCTACCTTCCACGTGATACATCCAAGTAAGGAAAGTAATCACTTACGCAATTATGCTGACTGAGCACATACGGGAATTTTGCCAAGTGCCACCAGGCCCTCTTCCACGTTCTGCGTGTGGGCCTGGGTATGAGGCTAGTATATTAGTGGCGCAACTTACAAGCCTGGTAGAGTGTTGTGCACACAAAAAGTGCAAAGTTGGCTTATACCTTGTTTACATGACACAAAAATAACCGTCGATCCGTGCCCAAGATAACCGAACCGTACCGCGCTCGAAACCATGCCGGCGTGCGTTTACACTACATCAAAAATAACCGTGCTGAATCAATTATTGAGGGCGTGATCAAACGCGTGCGCATCAGTATAAGTGGTCCCTGCAGCTAGCTAGAGCTAGCTCTGTGGCTACCTCGCATTTGCGGAAAGTTTCTCGATCTGCTGTTACGATGTATGCGTTCATTTACAGAACACCGGCAGTCGGAATAGAAGCAAGACAACATGCTGTGCTTGTCATACTTCTTTCTCAGCTATTATTGGCTACTCTGAAAGCACCGAGGAGAGAGTGGGTTCGTCTCAGGTACGTTGTACACTCAGTAAGTGCTCACTGCGGTCATACGGTCTTCGTAAGGTTCCGGTACTGGATTGAGACCGCTAGCAGAACGGTTCTAACTGTGCTGGCACGGTACGGTTAGGTGGTCCAAGAATGGTTATTCTAGCACTGTTCAGTACAGTTCAGTTAGCGTTTACACGGCAATTTAATAACTGTGCCGAACCGGACTAAACCGTGCCAGCACGGTTGTTTTGTGTCGTGTAAACAGGGTATTAGTCAGAAGCTTCAAGTCAAGTTACAGAATGATTATGTTGGTATTTT
Source organism: Axinella damicornis (assembly GCA_963931865.1). Lineage (NCBI taxonomy): Eukaryota > Metazoa > Porifera > Demospongiae > Axinellida > Axinellidae > Axinella > Axinella damicornis. The sequence goes on along the minus strand of OZ007506.1, from coordinate 10,765,728 downwards.
ACTATCATGATAAGGAGCTTATGAGCTCCTCATGATAATAATCTGCATGATAATGATTGTACTACTTGTTACTACCACCCAACCCCAGCCCCAGCCCTATAGCCCTCACTTGTCTCAACATCTTCCGTAACTTTCTTTCTGTCTTGTGAAGGTCTTCCTCAGTCAAAACCTGCATCAAGAGGTTAAAAGGTCAGATAAAAAGTCCGTTCCTTAGCGTCAAGCAAAAAGCTGTATGGAGGCCCGAGAATGAGGGTGGAGGGCGACCACAAATACATGGTCCCAGGCTCTCTCCTCAAAAAATGGAGAGAGCCTGGGACCGAAGGCTAGGGGCAAACCTGCACTGCTGGCTGCGCCAATGCACCTGAAGGCATATGCAAAAGACCAGAGGAAGTGGGGAGTGTGGAGGGAGGGGGGAGGCTGAAGGGAGGGGGGAAACTGGAAGAAAAGACAAAGAAATATATTTTTGTAACTACATGTAGCAGACCCTTCCTAATACATGTATCTCTCTTCATAGGGCACCCCTAAACTATGAAAGAGGTGTTAAGCCTTGTGTCAGTAACAGGTTGCAAATGGGAGAAGTAATAATTACAAGAGAGACTTACTTTTTCAGGCTTGCCCCACAATGTCATGCATTCCACTAATAATAATTTTTTGGCCAAGCACCTTAGAGCAAGGCAACTAATCGTGCAATGTAGTCATGACATGTTTGTATGCTTGTTTGTATGTAAGTACATTTTGTATATCTGTCACACTTGCATATGAGGCCCACTCCATGGTATGAACTACAAGAGGTCTACAGGTAGTGTGCAACTTACGATTATGAATACTATTCATAACAATTAGCTAAATACAGTGTGGATCGCAGAACCTTGCTAATTAATGCATTCATATTCATCAAGGGGATATTTGCCATCTTCTCAACTTGCTTCACACAGCTTAAACTTCGCACCTTTCTGTTACTTCCACACGAAACCATGTCTACTAATATGGATCGTAAGCACGAGCATGAGGCAAAGACACTGTGCACGTGTGGTTTGTCCTACCAGTGAGTTGCACTATAAGGAGTGCAGTTGCCACTTGCTTCTTATTTACGTATACATTATGTGGAACCCCAGCTCATAAACTCCTGGTGGGATAATGCTCCCCCTTCCAGGACCAGCAGCCCAGCAATTCCACCCAATTAGTCTCTAGTATGGCAATCCTAGCAAGTACACCCAATCAGCCTCTAAGTAATAGCGTTTCAGCTTAATCAGCTTCCATCAGGCAGCCCAACAAGTCCACTCCATAATTTTTCCAACAGGCTGTCCAGACAGCAATCTTCAGCAATCTCAAGAAATCAGTGGATTGCTCATTGTGTGGCTTGCATTGACTGCATATGTCACACTCAGAGGTGCCCCAAAATGTTCTACATTCCACTAGTAGTGAGGTATGGTTACTAGCAACAGTGATGTAATTAACCTCGCCCCGCCCATGCGGGGGCGAGGTTCTAGTACTCATCGTGTGTGTCTGTGTGTCTGTGTGTCTGTGTGTCTGTCTGTTACCGTTCTAGCGGGTGCTGCGGGTACTTGACGAGCGAGACCAAGGTATCAAAAGAAAGCGCTCGACGTAAGGAACTAAATTAACATACCAATACGGATAAAAATGTTTAGTTCGAGAGTTATGACAGTTTTTAGCTCACCGCAAAAACTTTACTTGGTGCTTGTGCCACAAAATCGACATCAGTGGGTCACTAGTGCTGTTACTAGACTACTGGTATGTGAAGCGTGGCGTCTAGCGAAACCAGCGCTACCACAAACCAAGCGGCACAAAGTGACAAACTGATGAGCTAGCGAGCTATAGTCTGGTTCCCGATACCAGACCCCGAACGTGCACCGGATGACACGTGATACTTGCACATGCAGTGCAGTATGCGCAACGTAAAGACGGAGACCACTCGTGAACGAACCTACCCATCTCATTGGCTAATGAACTTCAAGTTCTGCCTCCTCGGTGGCGACAACAAAGACGGAGACAGCTCGTTGGTTGCCATGGCCGGTGACGTATCTGCTAGACTGCTTCAGCTAACGCTAACCTGACTCACAGTTGCTGTGATGTGCACGAGTGTATGTTTAGTGTCACAAGTTCTGTGCAGTCACATAATTGAGTCTGATGACCGTCATGTGAATGCAACTGTTCCATGCATGTCCTGCACCTGCTCCATGCATGTCCTGCACCTGCACTTCGCTCATGCTCGCCCTCCAATGTCCTGCATTCCACTAGTAGATCTTATTGGTACGCTTTGCTACATGAGGGTGAGGTTTGCACTTTAGTGCTTTAGATGAATACCTCAAAAACGCTAATTGAATGCTGATGGCAGTTGAAACATTAGGAACTGAGTTGCCAACATTTACATGTATTCTGCTGCCTTGGCACAGCTGTAGTTGCAATGGCCTCAAAGACCAACAGGTCACAAAATGGTTGCCCAAAACTGACAATTAACATTTCTTGGCTATTCAGCTATATCGTGGAGTCCACATACGTCCGATGTTAATGCTATCTCAAACAGGTGGTCAATGTGCATGTATGCATTATGTGAACTTTTCCACTTCTTGTGTACCAATTCATCAACATTGTTGGATTGCCCTGATTTCACCTACGTAGAATGTATTATATCAAGTTTGAGTGCATTAGCACGTTTGTACAGGAGTTTATGGTTATGAGCCAGTGAAATTTGTCTCTGGAAGGCAACAATTAAACTACTAACGCACTCACACTTGAATCTAACAGCCCGAGAAGGGCGGATTCGCTCCAGTTTGATGAAAATCAATCTGGGAGGTGCATTTACACTACGCTGTGTGAGCATTCCATGTAGGTGTGGTCGGGGTCAAAGTTCACGATTAGTCACATACCCAGACCACATCCTCATGAGACTAGTCATGTTCGATATACAATACCAAGAGTTCATAGCAATAAGAGTGTGCAACTGCCATATGGTATCCACTACCACCATCTCAGCAGTATGACATGGCAAACAGTGTGGTTAACATGTACATAGGCTGTGTAAACACTGCGGTAATCACAATTTCACACTTAGGAGCCAGCAGCTGCTACTACATTGGCCGTGGTGAAAACCCGGTCCGGTCCGGGTTTTCACCACGGCCTACTACATTACCACTGATTGGTCTATGTCATACTGCTGAGATGGTGGCAATTGATACCATATGGCAGTTGCACACTCTTATTGTTATGAACTCTTGACAATACCATGACAACTCCTAGTCCATCACACCCCTTGTCCATGCCCTACCAACACGTTCTATTCCGTTTATACTTGGGGCGGGAGCGCTCCAGGTCAGACCCAATTCAATGGAGTTTGGTGGTTCAGTACGGAGCGAATCGGGGTGGTTTAATTGTTTGTGTTTTTCATTACAAGGTAATTCGAACCTGTTTGAGCTGTGTCGATCCAGAGCGCTAGTGTAAACAGGCTGTAAGTACCCGTACAGTACATTCTAGGTGAAAATCAGGCAATGTAACACTGCTGCATTAATTAATTTAATTAGTACCAGGAAGTGAAACAGGTAGAAAATTGTACATGTTATTTGCCTCAGTACAGCGCTTTGCAGCGTTCTTGCAACATCCGGTTACAACAGCGCCAACAGTATTAACCAATCAAATTGAAGAACTAGAGTAAGCCACTGTGATTATCGGACGACATGTATAATCGGACGCGTTAGCGCCGAGCGTGTATATTACTGGAAGTCGGCGGGACCTTCAGTCAATACTACAGACCCATCGCACTTTGAGTTGAAAGTTTGGCGATTCTCTGTTGCTTGGTTCTGGAACTACAGCCAGCCAAAGCTAATTTTTGGATCAATATACGCGCTCGGCGCTAACGCATCTGATTATCCATGTCGTCCGATAATCAATGGCTTACTCTATTTGAATTCTGCTCGCTGATTGGCTGATACAGTTGATGCTCTGGTGACCGGATATTGCAAGAATGCTGCAAAATGCTGTACATACATTTTGAGCAGGAGTTGCGTGATGGAACTGTACTTACCCCTGTATTGGTGCTAGGCCGGGGGGAGGAGGGAGATGCCTGCAGAAAACAAAAAAAACAGAGCAATGAGCATTTCAAAGTTTCTGTACACAACAACAACACAACACAACTTGCAGGCAGAAATAATTGTAGGGGTGAAGTCAGACCCATCCGTTACTACGTAATAGCCTCCTTCCCAGGCCCACATGCGAAACGCGGAAGTGGGTCTGGTGACACTTGGCAAAATTCCCGTATGTGCTGAGCTCAGCAGTGTTGATTTCGGGTAGGTGAATCACGTTCGTTCATTGCCAATCACTGCACAGTAATTACATTCTTTACACAGTGAAAAGTGCAGCCGTTTGATAAAACCACTGTTCTGGCCTTCAAGACTCACCTCTGGTCACCCCTTGGCAAGGACTTTCTACTTAGCCATCACCAACAGCTATATACCTTCCGCGTGATTTCGAATGCATCCAAGTAAGGAATGTAATCGTTTACGCAGTTATGCTGACTGTGCACATACGGGAATTTTGTCAAGTGTCACCAGGCCCACTTCCGCGTTTCGCGTGTGGGCCTGGGAACGAGGCTAAGTTACTGAAGCAAGATAGAAACTCACCGATAGCAGTCACACCTGCTTTGGCGACCATCTCATGATTCTCAGACTTTGATGGAGAATTTGGCAGGGCGCGGTGCCTCCACCAGTTTACAAATATATTTGAAGGCTTCGTGCACCAGTTTACAAATATGTTTGGAGTCGTAGCAGCGAATTCGAAGGCTCTGTGAGGCATAGCAACTAATGTCCTTGAGACTATGGTGAGTTGCAACAGCTACATAGTGTATCGAGGCCAAGAACCCCGCAGGACCCAGTGAGTTTGAGATTACGAAGGCTCCGTGAGTCATAGCAGTTATCGAGGCCAAATTTGAGTTTGAAACTACAAAGGCTCCATGAGACATAGCAGCTATTCAGGCCAAGAACGCCGCAGAACCCCTGTGAGTTTGCTCCAAGCACAGTGGTGGTCATATACTGTATCTTGTCCAGATACCACCTTGTGCTGGCGATTGTCAGAGAGTTCACCTGTGATGACACAGTACAAGTAAAACTCAGCTAGGTGTACTGACTGCAACGACTACTGAAGGATGGTACATATGAGAATGGCGATGAAGTAAGTCACTAGTGTCGGACGTGCTCCACATGGTTTCCACCATTTTGGCGATCAAAACATAATTTCAAGGTGGCCATTGGTCGAGGACAGGTCAACAGCAAAATCCATTTCCTACTTTTCTACCAAAGAAAAGAACCTGGTTATATAATTTATGTATCCATCGTGTCACAAACCATGGCAACTACGTACCTTTTCCACCAAAAATAAACACGAAGGTCATTGCGGCAATAACATGTACACTTACCGTACTCTCGCGAAAGTCCGCCCACTCTGCAAAGAGCGCCCACCCCCCACTTTTGGCTCAATTTTCTATATAGGGTCAAAGTTTACTCGAATGAGCGCCCACCCTCACGCTATAGCCTCGTGCCTCGTGTAACAGGCGATGGAGCGCATTAGTGAGATGTTCCAGCGTATCTGAGGTAAGAACCTCCTTGCAGCAAGTCTCTATTAGTCTGTGTATCCATATCTATGGTGTCCATGTGTGTTGCCTGGCTTGCCTGTGCTGACGACCCCGGCGACCTCCACGCTGGACCTCAGCCAGCGCTTGGCGGCAGCGAAGACGACGTGGTGAGCGGTGATGTTGCTAGTGACTCCAGCGATGTAGACGTGCTGGGAGGGCTTTGCCTCACGCGCGCTTGCTGCTCGATCGTTGCTACTGCGCTACTTGTGTACGTAAACAAAGGTGGGCGCTCTTTCAAGGTTGAATGCGGAAACACTCGAAAGAGCGCCCACCCCCTTGTTTGGTGAGAAAGTAAGATGCAGCGCCCATGGGCGGACTTTCGCGAGAGTACGGTACATCAATTGGCTATCATGCCCACTGAACTTAAAGACAGACACCCTTAGTGCCTTAAGAAGCCCATATCAACGGAGGGTTTAACTTACTTACCCATGCCGGGGGCTGGGTGGTGTCTGAGAGGGAGGAGGCTGGCTGGAAACCGGTAGTGGCTGAAGTGCTGGAATCTGTTGTGGAGTGAGACTCCGACCAGTTCCTACCATCCTCCCTGGTACACTGGCCCCAGCTGTGACCATTCCTCTACCACGCCCTCTTCCTCGGCCTAGAGAGTAAGTCCCCTGTATCTGACCCTCTTCATTCCTAGTACCAGCTGCTGCTAGCGAATACTGGAACACCTACAATGAGACAGTGAGGAGGTCTGGGAATGAAACAGTGAGGTCCAGGAATGATATGTAATTTGGGCAAGATTGGACAACTGAATATCATTTAACCTGATGTGGTAGCCTCGTTCCCAGGCCCACGCGCCGCTTTTGGTTGCACGAAAGAACACGGAGGGCCTGGTATGTTTCCTCACGTGCAAGACGTCGAGGGTAGAAAGGACTTAATTGAATGTGGGCGAACTGGGGCTCAGAACAGCAAGAAGAGCAAAGGTACGACGTAACTTAGCACACGTACATGTATCTACATGTAGCTAGCAGGGGGTGACTGTGGGCGAACGTGTAGTTGGTTGAACAATACGCAAAACTTCACTTTTTCGTTCTGAATTTTGGTCATTTGTCGATTACGTAATGCTCACGTGAGGTAAACACAACCAGGCTCTCCCCGCTTTTCCGTACTGCATGCAAGCGATGAAGAGCTGGGCAGGGCCTGGGAACGAGGCTACTGATGTGGTCCAATTTCAACGAAGTGTGTTTCACTGTCTATCTCCATGGTTACACCACTTCAACATCAATCTCCAATATGATGGACCTTATGAGTATTTGAGCTTAATATTCACGTGCTAACCTGTGACCCGTATATTTCCATCTTGGGCATTCTGGGGTTGGGTGGCTCCTGCACTGGCTCTCTCGGTGATGATGGTAACCTTCTCCTATCAGGGTTACACAACATAATGTATCATGCATTTGACTGTGTTCAAATAAAGGGGAACCCTCCAGTCAACTTTACCAACACACGTACTGGTCCACTGCCATCCTAGTGTCACTAGAAGAGGAACTGTACAACCCCTCCCTAATCTGCGGTAGCACCACCACATCTGTATGTGAGTGTATGTGTGTATATGTGTACATGTAAGCATAGATAATAGAACTACGTAGAAGGGATTGGAAACGCACAAAAAATTCACCAGTAACCCGAATACTATAGCGCGTTACGGTCTGTAATGGCCTCTGCACAAGCCAACTAACCTTTTTGGCAAACGCCACACCCTGTGTCAAGGGGTGGTCACTTCACTATGTGCCGCACTTAGAGCTGCGACCGGGGTCACAGTTTGTGACCGTCCAAAAACTACCTGTGACCGCGTGACTGCGCTGCTAAACTGCCGGTGACCCTGTGACTGTCGCAAAAATCCACCGTGACTGCGTGACTTTTTGGTAGTATACGAGTAATACGGTAAGCCACACCGGTAAGCCACACTGCAGCTCTAAGTATGGTGCTTATTGGTGTGATCACCCCTTGTGTGTCAAAGTACAGAGGAAACAGCTGTCACCACAGACCGCCTACTTGTAAGAGCAGCTGTCCATGGCTTCAAGAGCTGGTATACTGTATAGCGCTTAAATTTCGCGGGTCGAAATTTTCGCGAATTGCTCTTTGAGAACATTTTGTTGAAAAAATTTCGCGAATTCGCGGTAAAACGCCACGCCCACACAATGGGCGTGGTGAACTATACTACACTTGAATACTGTCCACGTACGTAGGCTCACAACACGTGCAAACTTTTCGTTGAAATAATTTCGCGAATGACCTGTAATTCGCGAAAATCGCGAAAATTTAGACCCGCGAAATTTAAGCGCTATACGGTAGGTCAGTCTAGCTGCTAGCCCCTCTCCGCCTGGCTAGTGAAGCAGGTGCGCGGCGAAGCCGCGTGCTGAGGGCAGAGAGGGTACAGCAAATATTGCACTTGATCACGTTTCTGTGGAATGCCAATTACATGTACATGTGAACCGGTGAAGTGCCAGTTAGAGTTGAGGACGAGTTCTGTACCCTTGGAGGCATCCAGGTTGGACTAGTTTAGCTCGAGTGTAGGCATTTAGACGCTCTCCGCCGGGCTGATCGCACGCAAATGGCTTGGTTTACAACCATGAGAGTCATGAATAAAATTGGAACAAATCAATTCAGTGAGATCTGAGTGGTCAGTTGAAACGCAATCAAGTACAACGTTTGCTAGACCCTCTCCGCCCTCCGCGCGCCTGCTTGACCGGCCAGGCGGAGAGGGGCTAGCGGCTAGACTGGGTGTAGGTGTGAATACGCGTTTTACAGCTATTATTGAGGTAATTTTGTGCTTGTGTAGTTTTATAAGACTTTAAGTGTAGTACCCATGGATTGGGTGGGGGTCAGTTTTGACATCTAAATGCCGCTGTATGGTAAAATCAAAGGCGGGCATGCAACATACATAGACGGCAAAATGCTGAGTGTTACTAAATATAGAATTGAAATTTGGGTATAAGCACGTGAACCGTAGACGCACACCCCCTATGCGGTCACTTTTTGTACTTACGATCGAGATGGCTGATATTCCGTCTGTAGAGTCTTTGACGAGGACCTACATGTAGCTACCTAGTGTGAGCTCCTTTCGATGCTATCATTCCCTCCCTCCAACTTACGCAACAGCCGTTGTGCTGTTGTCGAGAGCGGCAAATGTTGCTTGCATCCGGCGATACTTTCTCCGAATCTTGGCCTGCTACACTGGTAGGAGAGCAATCCGGACTAGAAGAAGTACCTGGGCTAGAGATCGCTTGGACAGCGTTTCTGTACCGACATCGGTAGCACTCCTCTTCCTTGCCCAAGGAATAAGTTCCGTTGAACGTCCGTAACCGAACCGTGCACGCAATTTCACGTGCTTAACCGGAAACGTTATTTTTAGTAACACTCAGCACTATGCCGTCTATACATGTACGTGCACTATAGGAAGTTGCATGCCCTCTCGCCGCCTTCGGCGGCTCGATGCGCCCTTGGTAAAGTTGGTTCATTTCACTGGAATTATTATGCTATTGACTAAAATATCAATATCATGTAATTTGTATATGTAATAGCATGGCTTGCAGTGCAATTTGGGATAAATTGCACGAGTAATGCATTCAGGAAGGTGATAAATTGCACGAGGCGAAGCCGAGTGCAATTTGCCTTCCTGAATGCATTACGAGTGCAATTTATCCCAAAATTGCACTGCAAGCCATGCTATCACATGTTAATCATATAGCTAGAGTGCTCTCTTCCAACAAATATTAATTAAGATGAATAGAGTAGGCACAAGAAGACAATGTCATGACAGAATCTACGAATGCACGACTTCGTTCGAAGACGCTACTGTGGAACGGAGGTGCTTACGGTAAGCGGTGTACGTAGCGCCGGGTAGTGGGAGGGGTGGTAGGTGTGGCAATCATGTCGGTCTCAAATTGTTTTCGTCGCCAGATAGCGTGTCAGGGCACTGTAGAATTCGCCGACTCTTGTTCGGTAAGAAACACCACGGTAGACGCAAAGAACAACTCGCTGCGAGTAACGAGGTAAGCTGCCTTCTTCCTCTGTTTCATGGTCTCGTCTGTTTACAACCGTCGTTGCTACGTGCCTGATTAGCCAGAGAGCGCCATTATTGACCAATGAGACGCGTATTTCACTTTTTGCACTGCTAGGCCGTGCAAAAAGTGAAATACGCATTTCATTGGTCAGTAGCCGTGCAATTTCAGTCTAAATCTGCATTCTTACTATACAGCTTTAGTACAGTGAATTAAAACGCTATATGATTACCCTTGGAAAACACAACTCTTTGTGTAATTTTTTACACAAGCTGCTTTACTGTGTGTTCAATATTCTGTGTGGAGTAGGTCAGGTACTGTTTACAATTAACCGCAGGATTTAGATGGACGAAAACAATTATGATCGGAATGGTGAGAGAGATTTGACGTCAGTTTTGTCAAATTGATACTTCAGTGACTTCCAACAGTTTCCAGGTACATGTTTTGGAAGGGGCCAGGAAAGGCTGGGGTACACTCCCTGATGTCAGTCGTTCCTTGGGATAGGCAACAGGTATTCTTTTTGTTCCAAAAGTGACGCCAAATCTCTCTCGCCATTCTGCTCATAATTGATTTCATCCATCTAAATCCTTCATTTCATCCATCACAGTAAAGCAGCTTGTGTAAAAATTACACAAAGGGGGTTGTGTTTTCCAAGGGAAATTCCATGACATTTTCGTCAACAGCATAATAATTCCAGCGACCTGAACCAAATTTACCCTGCAGCGGCATTTAGACTATAAGTCCCAATTGAACCCCATAAGTACTACACTTATACAGTCTTATAAAACTACACAAGCACAAATTACCTCAATAATAGCGTTAAAACTCTATTCACCACTTCACACCTCTGCTCTTCAGCTCTTGGATCCAGCCATGGACAGCTGCTCTTACAAGTAGGCGGTCTGTGGTGACAGCTGTTTCCTCTGTACTTTGACACAGGGTGTGGGTTACATGTAGTTGGCTTGTGGAGAGGCCATTACAGATTTGGCGGGTATTAAATTTGGCGATTTCAGCCAAAACGCTGTATTTTAAATTTGGTGATTTGATCCTCGACACAATGACGTAACGGCAATGGCGTAAGCCTCAGCGCGAGGCCATCACGTTTTCCATACAGTTAGGAGCCACCGTCGCGTCCGAGAGAGGCAGCTGGATTGTGCTGTGGCGGTATAAGGCCATACCAACTAAATTTCCTGTTTCTCATTTCCTCCCGCATATAAACTTTTAAGAAACTGACAAAAACACACACAGGAAATGTACATAGCCAAGAACCTCACCTACAGCGTTGTATCTTCACAGGCAGAATAGTGAAGCTTCTTTCTCTGTGCACAGAGCCTAGCTAGCTACCACGAGCACGATCGTACGAACGATCGTGCACGTCTTCTAATTCCGCCGCCTATAGGCCTAGGATCCGCCTTCTATTCCAGGCATCACGTGATCATTTTTCACACTGATTACCCAGTGTTTTTTAGCCTGTGTGTGTTTACTTTGCGCGCGCCCGCATTTAACTGTGAGAACTTCTGATATATATGCGCTATCTGCTATCTTTTGGAATGGAGGATATGCTGAGCCTTGCTCACGGGGCAGCAGGAAACGTTGATGACCACTGTCACTGCTGTTTTGGCTGCCTACAGGCTACAGTATCCGAGCTAAGTTTATCTATGCATAAATGCATTCATTAATTTCCTGCTGCCCCCTATTGATTTTTCTGTCCTAGCCTATTAGAACTTGGAGGGTCAGAGGTTGGAAGGAGCTTCCTTTTTCCTCTGGTCCCCTTGGCTCAGCATTGGTCATAACAAACTGGCTTAGTTTGATAGACAAATTGTGGATCCTACAACTATTGTTATATATCCTTATTGGGTTTGGGTGGGTGGGAACTTTCAGCTGAGAGCTGCTCTTACGAACGAAGCGCTAATAACACGAACTGCTGCACTGCGTCGTCTCCAGGACAGCAGCCCCTCCTGGCAACCGCCTCCCCAATGCGCATGCGTCTACTTGGGGGCGTGCGCGGTCCATTCTCAAGTTAACTCCGTTTAACCTGATAAACGTCATTTAACTGTGAGAACTTCTGATATATATGCGCTATCTGCTATCTCTTGGAATGGAGGATATGCTGAGCCTTGCTCACGGGGCAGCAGGAAACGTTGATGACCACTGTCACTGCTGTTTTGGCTGCCTACAGGCTACAGTATCCGAGCTAAGTTTATCTATGCATAAATGCATTCATTAATTTCCTGCTGCCCCCTATTGATTTTTCTGTCCTAGCCTATTAGAACTTGGAGGGTCAGAGGTTGGAAGGAGCTTCCTTTTTCCTCTGGTCCAAGGAGAAGACACAGTCTTCTACCCTCCAAGAATAACATTAATAACTGTCATAATTGTATTCAGGGGTGTGTGATACAGAAATACATAATTATGTGACTGCATCTACGAGTTATGCCGGACATGACTGCAATGCCTGTTCATGAGTGGGAGGACAACAGCTGGGAGATGGAGGCGAGTCTATCCCTTGGTGTGCGTATATAAACTTGGAACGCAGAACTCTTCCAGCGTCCCAATGCTTTGATTACTGAATCTTCGACTCCGCACTCCGCTGCTGTTGTTGCTGCCCCAATCCGAAAGCTGTGACCGGCATAGTTCTGACTGTTCAGTCCAAGAGCTCCGATCGCCTGTCTGACTTGATCCACAAACCTATCCCTCGATAGGAGTTGACCATCTTTAAAAATGAAGAGTGGGCCAGGAGAAGCTCCCCTTGCTGCAAGGTAGGCCATCATGGCAGCCACTGGGCACAGCTGATTGTTAGTCCTTCCCACGAAAATGTCTATTCCTTGATGGAATTGATCTGTTTTTGATTGCTTCAGATGGCATCTTAGCAATGTAGGAGAGCTAACCCGATCAACTGCAATATCTGCATAAGATAAGTGGCGACCTTGGTCGTACGCTGTGTCTGAGGGGATTGTAATTTCCCCCATTCTGAAAAATCCGAAGAAACATAGGCAGCTTGCCGCCCACAGCATGATAGTGTCATAGTCGTGTGCTTTGGGAGACCATAGTGCCCTTATTCGGTTAAGTATCATGGGTGTGATTGGGAGGCGGGGTTTCTGATGAGATGATGTGGCTTGTACCTTCCGTATCCCATTAGCCACCATTTTCATTTTTGGCATAGGAACAGATGTTGGGTCCACTAGGTCATTTGCCACGTGCAGGTACCTCACTGCTGATAGATAAGATTTAATGGTCCCGTAGGCTAAACCACTCTTGGCCAAAAAGGTGATATAGTAACACAGCAAAGATTGTGATACAGGCAATGGCGATGTTACATGGTGTGCTATGCAGAAGTTAACAAATCTCTTGATACCTGATCGATAGGTACGATGCGTAGATGGCGCTAGACCTCTTTCAAAGTAGAATTGAACATCTCTGTCCAAGCAGCTGAGGTCCAGTCTGGCTTTGTCCCCATAAGTAGCTCTTTTAGGGGTGTTGGGACGTGTAGTGGCCCGCTCTGCATGTTATATGCCAGGAGGAGAGGAGGGGAGATATTATTGCGCGATATGTGATCGGCTAGCTCATTTTGCCTGCCTGGCAGGTATGCTGCTGACAGCACTATGTCAAAACTGGCTTCGATGAAAAATAGACAACGCAAAAGGTGCATAATGGATGGGTCTCTGCTGGTCCGACTGTTGATGGTGGCCACCACTGCCTGGTTATCTGATCTGGCTTGTACAAATTTTCCTTGCCATTTCTTGCCCCAGATTGCTGCTGCTACAACAATGGGGATCAGCTCTTTTGTTGCAATGTTGTCGCTCCTGCAGCGATCGTCCCACGTGAGTTGAAACCACTCTGAACCCCAGTATGCCCCACAGCCCCATGATCCTGAAGCGTCAGTTGTAACGGTCTCCTCTGGGAGCTGCTGATCTCTTGTGTGCATCATGGCTACTCCATTCCATTGAGGGAGGAATAGATTCCACCACGCCAGGTCAGACCTCAAGCCTTGATTGAGGCGAATGTGGTGATCAGGTCGTGCTGCTGCCCGTGTAGCTAGGGCATCGAAAATACGTCGAAGGAACGTGCGTCCTGCGTGGAGCACTGTTGCTGCATGCTGCAGTTGGCCTGCCAATGAACTCAGTTCCCTCTTGGTGCTCTTCTTCTTCTTTTGCCATGCTGCTACTAGCTCCTGAATACGGATGAGCTTATCTTGGGGCAAGCGAAGTACCATTGCTATGGAGTCGACCTCTATCCCCAGGTAGATTATGCAAGTAGTGGGACCAACTTGCTTGTCCACTGCCAAAGGGATGCCCAAGCGCTGGCATAGGTGGACCATGAGGTCGAGATTGAATGCACACTCCCCTGATGTTGGACTCCCTACAGTTATGTAGTCATCCAAGTAGTGCCACACAAAGCGGATGCCGTTTGTTGTCAAAATCCACTCTAGAGCATCTGCCAAGGCAGTGAACACCTTTGGGGCTGACCGCAGGCCGAATGGGAGCGCTGTATCGACATAATGTTGACCCTCCCATTCCATGCCTAGCAAAGGCCTATCCTGGGGGTGCACTGGCACGATGCGGTAGGCACTTTTTATGTCAATCTTTGCCATTTCTGCCCCTTTACCCAGCTCCAGAATGCCCTGCACAACTTGATCGACCTTGCTATATGACAATGAGCACAGATCTGGTGGGATCCCGTCATTCACGCTATTGCCTTCCGGGTGTGATAGGTCTATGATCAAACGCCACTTCCCTGTCTGGTGACGTTTTGGGATGACCCCAAACCTGCTTATGTGCAGCCCAATGACCTCCCCTGGCTGAAAAGGACCAGCTACCCTGCCTTCTTGCATCTCCTCGCACAGGTATTTCTGCACTATGTCTGGGTGCTCTGTTGCTGATCTCATATTCCTCTTTGCTAAGCGGAGTTTTTGTGAGTGGTCAAATCCGATATGGAAGCCCTCTGATATGCCTTTAACCAGATATGCACGAAACTGCTGATCTGGGTGCTTGCTCAGCAGGCTTGACCACTGCTCAACCTTCAAAGGTGTGGAGATGACTGATAGTCGTGGATCCGACTGACTAGATTTTTGGGAGGTGCATTTCTCAAGCTCTGCCAGATCTGCCATGTATTGATAGTGACCTGTAGACCAATATAAATGTGGGTTGGGGGGGGGGGGGGGGGGGGGGGAGTAACATAGTAGATTATTCTTGCTGCATACCATTCCGGATAAGGGGCAATTACCCCCTGGCCACATTGAGAGGACTCAATGGACAAAGCGAATAATCTACCATGCTAGCTCCTATATTTATATATTCAAACTGGTTATCCTAATTATGCCCCCTGGCCGCTTGGCCATAAAGTGGTGGATGTAAATAATACCAATGTATTTATCTGTCTGCATTACGTTCACTGTTCGCCCTGTATAATTGCTGTTTAAATCAAGTATGACAAATCCCTCATAGATGGCATGATAATGCATATTAACTTCAAATATGAGCACTGATGATAGTAGTAAACCCGGCTATCACATGTTACACAATGATCTTGTCCTGACTCGTTGTATATCATTCGTTCATGTCCCCATGGTCTTGACCCACTTCTCAGTACAGCCTTGAGAACTTTGGGCCCGGGGCCTCTTCGTATTGCTGCTTGCGACCAAGCCGGCTTGGGCATGCGGATTGAGGGTGGTCACCCTTGCACCGTGCGCATGCATGGAGGTACCTGCACCTCCTATAGCGGCACTTGGACTCTCCCTTCGCATTAAACAGCCTGCATAGCTCAGATGCTGTAGCTGATGGACCTGGGACAGGGCTTGTATAGGCCGGTGGAACGAATGTGCATTGTGGGGGCCACATGCTCTGAGTTTCTGGGCATTGGGCGGAGTTGTGGTTGTTGCTGAGGCAGTGGATGCAGATGGCACTCTTCTTCGCCTTCCCAGCAAAGCACAGGCTATATAGGGTTGGATTTATCCGTGACCAATTGAGGTCCTTCGACAAGGCTGCCTGTCTGCGGAAAGCCCGATCGTAATACACCCACCCCAGGCCTTCAAAATCTCGGTGGCACTTGATAATGATGGACTGATACGCCATGAACTCTGGCGTTTTTTGTGGGTGTTGGAGTGCCAAAGCTGCCACCAATGCTGCATAGCACTGAAGCCAGAGTAGAATATCTACTACTGGGGATTTGCGCTTCCTGGCTGCTGTCAGCATTCCACAACAGCTGTTGTGAGCGTTGTCCGTCGATTCAGACAACCAGGTTTCAGGCATAAGTTCCGCCATGTCAATGAATTACATTGCCTGAATCCTCTTTAGCAGGCGTTGTGGTAGTGGGATCAGCCCATCCCCCATAAACATGCCAACAGGCACTGGGACTGTGGCCAAAGCAGTAGGCACCGCTGAAAGTACCGTTCCAGTGCTCGCAGTGTTAGCCAGGATGGGTGACGTGCCAGCCATGGCTGCGGCTATTGTGAGCGGGTCGCTGACAAGGGAGGCTGGGATGGGATTTGGAGTGCTGATAATGGCAATGGGAGGCATTATACTAGCGGGTGGCATAATACCCATTGTTGGAGCAGATGGGGTCAAGTGTGGTGTTGTACCTGCAAGTGTAAATAATAAATCTCAACGGAGCCTATGATGGCATGCAGCTTGCACCCACGCACATTTACGCGTGACACCATTGGCATCGCTATAGCTAGCTGGTGCTGACCCGGCTGCCAGCAATTGGTCACTGCTTGACGTGGTACAGCTTGGCGCGGATGTTAGGTTAGTAAAACATCCCCTTGCTAGGTGCGTCGAACACTGCGTGCATCGAGCGGAGTAGCGCAGTTCTGTTGTAACAGCTGGCCGCTTGCCATAGCTTGATAATAGCGCCAATGCCATTGCTTAGCCCTGGCACGCTTGCCATGCGCTGATGCCCCTGCGTGCATCAAGCGGAGCAGCACATTTCTGTGCTCAGCAGCTGGCCGCTTGCCACGACTAGATTCTAGCGCCGATGCCGTTGCTTATAGCCCTGGCACGCTTGCCATAGATAATAGCGTTGATGCCGCTGCTTTGCCCTGGCACGCTTGCCATACAGCTTGCCAATAAGCACAGGCCTTGCAATTGCTACCTTGCATGCTAGCACCATGTACCATCAAGCTGTTATGCAGCTATTAAGGTAGGAAACATGGGTACATACGTACGTATCAGGGCTGCACTGCGTGCGTCTGTCGGCGGCGCGCGTTTCTAGTTCTGGTATGCACACTCGGCTAGCAGCTGCCGCGCTAGCAGCGCAGCTAGCTACCGAGCAAGCTGCTTGGCCATGGTTGCAACTCAGCTTTAGAGTGCGCGTTCCAGCCATTGCAAATAATAATGGGGAAGCACATAGCCCAACAAAGACTATTAATGGCTGTTCCCCGCGCTCAGCCACGCTGCGGCTGCACCCATAAACCTATAGCTACATAAACATTGGGAATGCAAACAGAAGCTTAAGGCAGCGCTTACTGTTCGTGCAACTGGCTGCTGCTCAGTTTTACTCACCGGAAACTTCGCTTGAAGATGTGGAGGGGAGTATGGGCATGCTCAACACTACGGAGCTCGTCGTTGGGGTGGAGCTGGCAGTTGAATTCGTCGTTGCGCCCGTAACTGGAGTATTTGTATCGCTGCCTGTAGGGTCCATGTTCGCTGCTTGCGGACTTACGCGGAGACTGTTTACAACCTGGAAGTGAACTTTCAGCTGAGAGTTGCTCTTACGAACGAAGCGCTAATAACACGAACTGCTGCACTGCGTCGTCTCCAGGACAGCAGCCCCTCCTGGCAACCGCCTCCCCAATGCGCATGCGTCTACTTGGGGGCGTGCGCGGTCCATTCTCAAGTTAACTCCGTTTAACCTGATAAACGTCATTTGTTTCCAGACAGAAGCTGAATGAAAAACAGGAAAATTACTTGGTATGGCCTAAGCTCCAGCGCAATCGTTGGCCACATCCCTCACATTCTCATCAGCGGTAGCCTCGTTCCCAGGCCCCATCCGAAAATCGGAAAGGGGCCTGGTAGCGCTTCCGTATAATTTCTGTCAACTATGCCTCACAAATTCAAGAGCCAATCAGATTTCAGAATGAAACCACACGCAAACGTGATCACTTCACGTGAGACAAAGTGTTGACTATTTTATAAAGCACAAAACGGACCATGCAGATCGTTATAGAGCTTACTTTGCCATTCCAGAGTACGGCGTCCTCGTCTCTTTCCTTCGTGAACAAGCGCCGTCGCATCTGCGGGAGATGGCTGGATGATCGAAATCGGAGAGCGCTGTTTACGCTTACGGGTCATCGCGATAAACTTCCTGACCATCTATCAGCACTAGCTGGAGTCCCGATCAACCGATATACTGTGAAACAACGCTCTCTCGGGCCCCACGTTAGTCTTTGTAACGGTGATAGTCAGCTGATCTGATGTTGGAAATGAGGCGTGTCCTACCGTAGTACGCGTTTGATGACGTGCACAGCAGTGACAGATTTAACACGGAAGTGCTACCAGGCCCCTTTCCGATTTTTCGTATGGGGCCTGGGAACGATGCTACATTAGCGGCTTGTAGTTCCTTCCCGGAGAGAGAGGAATCCCCGATGTCGCGTTTGGGAGGTTCAGAATTATCTTTTTTACGTGAATACAGCGAAATGAAAGTGATACAACCAAAACAGCACCTGCATGCAGGCTGAAACTGATGTTTCTGTTGTTTCTGAAATACTGCCATAATGGTATACCGTACGTACGTACATGTACGTGCAGTACTAATGTGTGCGCGCATACCCGAGTGACCGCCTGGGGTGGGGTTTAATATTGACGGAATTTAATTTGGCGATTTTTTCCTGCACCACCAAATTGGTAAATTAAAACCCCCGCCAAATTTTCGGCATTCGGGTTTCAGTTGATTGCAAACATAGCGCATTGGGTGACCATGTGCATCAAGAACTTCTGTGGGTGGAGCTTCACGGAAATGACACGGCCTGGAATACGCAAGAGTCTGGAAGCCATGAAGGCACTTTGCGTGAGTGTCATATTAATTTTGCAGAACAGTTTCCGTGATAATCCACACAATACGCAGTGTTCAAACGCAACTGCAATCGACTGTACCCGTGAAATTTGTGTGCGTTTCCAATAGCTTCTACGTAGTTCTATTATCTATGATGTAAGTGAGATGTGATGATCGGAGGGAGTGGAGAAGGCAGACACAACAGCTGCACATATTTCTCCTTACTGTCACTGTCCCAGTTCTCAGAGGACGGGGGAACCACCCAGTCAGCATCATAGGCAGGGATACTGGTGTTCCCCTTCAACCGACACCCCTCATCATTCTGCTGACCTATGGCAAAAACAACAGCCCAGAGCACATGGCTAATCAGGAAGAGCAAGAGTCCGTTGGAATTCAGCTGGGGTCTCTAGGCAGTGCTGGCATCATATACCCAGGCTTTCCATCACAGATTCTGTTGGCAGCTTTGGAGAAGGAAAGCCTCGGAGGATTTGACATGTGAGTCAGTGCCATCGTAATGTCACTGGAAGCTTTGGGGATGCTCAGTCTTGCTACCTTGCTTCCCAGTTCACAATAACGAAAACAAGTGTTCCGTGGCATCATTACCTTTGAATCAGGTAAACGTGATGTCAGGATGGCACTATATCATTTCCATTAATTTTTCTCCCAAGCTGAAACACAAAATCTGGGACAGAATTCCTGGAGATGAACCAGGCTAAGGCAATGCTGCTTATGTAGGTTGTCTTCCACTCCTCTGTCCCGGTGTCCCATAGTCCCAGTGGCCATGTCACTAGTGTTAATTCTTGGGTTTGAATCCTAGCCAGTACGGCAGTATTATTTCATAAGTGTGCATGAACTGGAAATGCACTCACGTTGCAGCACCTCTGCATCAAGTTTCGCCTATAGTAGAGACAATAAAGGGGGGGGTATGAATGGCAGGGAGGTGGAATGCACACAGTTGAGCGGTTTATTAATACACACACACATTGCAGATGCATTGACACCCACCCTATCTGGGCAGTCTTTTATGTGGTATTCAAACTCGGGAGAGTTGACCACATGGCGAGCATTGAATGGACAGGTCTTGAAATCCCTTTTACTATAATTCTGTAGTGGGAAAGAGACAGAATGGTATCAACACTGATGTTGGCTATAGGTAGTATGCAGCTGTGAATCTGTACGGGGGTGGAGTTTACTTCCCCTTTGCCCTATCAATATCACATGCCACTCCCAGGCCCACACAACACATTACTGTATTTATGCTAATAAAACGGTATAAAAACAAATAATTTCAAAATTCACTACCGTAGGATTGGAATCGTAGAAATTCCAGGAAATGAATTTGTATCGCTAGATTGGATGGACCATTGCAATAGATAGAAATAGATAGAAATTGTCGCGCTGTGTTTGGAGAGAAATTGTTTGTGACCACTGTTATTCCAGGAAATAGGCATCGAACTGCCATCCCTCGTACTGCTTTTCGAGCGTTTGTGACTGTTGTAGCTGCACTAGTCCAGGAACTGGGCGTCTGCTGCCATGCCATCATTGCCATGCGCTGCATTTCAAGCGTTTGTGACTGTTATTCCAGGAACATGGACATCAACTGCCACTGCCACGCGCTGGCATTCGGCATTTGTGACTGTTGTGACTACACTATTCCAGGAAATGGACACCCACTGCCATGCCACACGCTTGCATTTCGGCTTGCATTTCTGCTTGCATTTCTGCTGCATTTCTGCTGCATTTCTGCTGCATTTCTGCTGTGTGGCTATAGTAATTCCAAGAAATGGGCATCATCAACCACAGCACCATGCTGAATTTCTAGAGAGAACTCTGTTGTGACCAAGGACTGTTGTATTCCAAGAAATACAATGTAGGCATCAACTGCCCAGCCACCAGACTATGAATAGTGTATTTTGTAAATGTGTACATGTACTTGGACTATAGTACATTTTCTTGTATCTGGTACTTTGGAATCACAGAAAATAATTAGTGTCCTGAGCTACGCTTAATTGGATTAGTGGAAATTCCAGGAATTGAATTTCTACTTAGATGTACCTTTTATTCACATAAATATGGTACCTTCCTTAGTCTCCGAACCAGACCCTTCTCGCGGGGGAGGAGGAAGGGTCTGGGCACCTGCCTACATTCGAGTTGTCCTCACGGAAGAAATTAGCGATCAACTGCAATACCACACCTACGAACAGTCGACCTGCTCGTTGCTCTCCTCGACTTTTGTCAGACACTCGCGGGGTAACGCGGTACGGCACAGCGATTTGCCGTGTCTAGTCACTGGCGACACCGATAGTCTGGAGAAAATCATTTCCCTGACGCCATTCGCAATCAACGCTTCTGATTCATTAGGTCAACATTCTGACATGGGGACAACTCGAATGTAAGATGGTGCCCAGACCCTTTCCTCCTCCCCCGCGCGAAGGGTCTGGTTCCGAGACTATACCTTCCTTATTACTAGCCTCATTCCCAGGCCTTATCACCCCAGCGTTTGTCGCTTGCAGTACTGCAAGCGACAAACGCTGGGGTGAGGCCTGGGAACGAGGCTACCTTATTACCCAATTAATTTTGACACCTTACCCAATCCCTCAAATCAGCTGACAATCTATCCACACCTGAACAAGTATAAGCAATTTTGTGCTAAACCGTCACGAGCTATACGGCAGCTAGCTTCCTAACCTTCCGGCACTTTATCAGGTGGTACTGCATCCGCTTTCTAGCGACCCTGTGTACGGGGTCGTAGGGGCACACCACCAACTCTTCGGGGTCGCAGCTGTTCATGGCTAGGTTTGCTTGAAATGCGCTAGCGTGCTTAGCAGTGTTGACTGCAGGGATCTTACTACAAGTTCAAGTGCTCTTGCTTCATCTCAGCTTCAGATAATTTCTGTACCCTTATTACTGCGCACTCTTACATTCCCTCCGCATTCCTACATTAATGTCACGATACTCCCGTAAACTCTACTTGACATTGCTCGGATACTTCGCGTATTACCGAACTATGCTGACAGAACTTTCCTCTTTTATTGGCAGAAAGGATCCCAGGGACCTGATTGTGAGTTCTTCTCTTGAGTTTACAAAACAAGTTAACGCATAAAAATGATTTTGTGTAATATGACTCTGGTGTCTGTGCAGGGCCAGTGTGTCCTCCTCTCAGACACACTCACAGACGGAGGATTCCTCGTCCATCACTTTCTGACCCAGGCACTAAAAGGTGTGTGTGTAATTATTCCAGCAAGGATCCAGCACTCTACAAAAGGATACGAGGACCCACGGGGCCACAGTTACCAAATTGCCAGACGCAATGTCACTTTAGTTGGTTGGTTGTTTCTCCCCTCAGGCAAAAAAGTACTCGGAGTGGCAATTTCGTACTTGCAGGGATTCCAGCCTTTTATTCCGTCAAAACCGCCTCCCTATCCCCCCCTAGGCCCTCTCGCTACCTCAATTTCAGCTCTGCGCATGGGCGCTGCACCACAGGCGTCCTCTTGGTGGACGTGGGCGCCCGCAGCCCACTCGCTGCCTGTACCTTCAAGTGATTCGACCCAGAAAGTGTTTTCTAACGTGATATACGCTCAGTGATGAGAGATCTGCCCCACAACTGCAGAGCTTCTTGGTAGGAGGACGCGCTTCTTCCACGGCCTCGGATCGTCAACACGCTCGTCAACATGCAACCTTCATTGCACGTGTCCACTACTCGTGCACCTCCGTATATCTTATTTCTTGAACCGTATACCTCCGTATACTACGTACACGTCATTATGACGTCATGGTTGGTTGTTGGTTCACAGGTCAAGGCAAAAAGGGGGATTGCGTCAGCAAAAATGTGAACGATGGCCCCGTGCGAGGACCAGACCATTAATATTTGAACATGTGCCAAATTCTGCCTGCTTGAAATGGCAACCATGCATGTTACCAGTACCATGTTGCTTGGACCAGAAGACCTCCCAAAGTGCCAGTGGTGGGCTTAAACGGTCATATGTGTACGTATTATGATTGATTGTCTGTCTCTCATCACTAACTATCGAGCATGCCCTACTGAGCTTGTTATCAGCCATCTCACAGTTTCACTTGCAATACACGCTGTGTAGAAGAAGCAGTCATATCAGCATGAATGTACGTAGGCTCTCCAGTCCCAAGGCCACATCTAGCCTCGTTCCCAGGCCTATCCCGTTTTTTCATTGACAATAATACAAGGATGTGGAAGGGCGGCGAAAAACGGGGAAGGCCTGGTATTATTCATCACGTGCTTTATGTCAAGTGGACGTAAGGGGGGGGGGGGGGGGGGCAAATAAGTTTAAAAACTGCCGACAAAGTTGTGTAGATCACCTGAGAGTCTCGACTAGCCGCGGAGCATTCGAACCGAGCCAACTGGATGATGAACAGCCTTCAGCACCTGCTGAAACGACTACAGGCCCTGCCCTCCCTACGTCTACCTCGCGTCCACCTGACGTCACTCACATGATGAATGTTACCAGGCCTTCCACGTTTTTCACCACCCTTCCGCATCCGTGTATTGTCAACGCAAACCGAAGAACCGAAAAAAAGGGCCGGGGTAGGCCACATCTGCATCCAGCTTTATCAAAACAGACAAGGCTAGGATTTGGGCTGCTGAAACACTGAGAAGTATAACAATCAGAAAATGAATTGTGTGAGTTTGTTTCACCCTCCTCAGATGGACACTTGACGTATCTGGTATCATTTGCACATTCCTTCATCCACTACAGCTCAATTGCAGCCAAGCTGGTAATCAGTGGTAGCTAGAGCATGGACAGCAGTGCATTGAGCCGGCGAAGCAGGCTCGATGCACATGTACTCCTGGTATGGTAAATGCTGCACATGTATTCCTGATTCATAAGGTCAGGAATTCAGCTTTTAGGTTATTGTCAACTGCATGTAACTGTCCCAGGTGTGTAAGGTATGTACCTTAACTTATAGCCTCACACGCAGGATTTTGTCTCGCAGGTTTGCAGAAAACTTTTCTGCAAAGCTATGGCACAACATGTGCCATATCTGGCTTAGTGCGAAGTAAATGATTTGCTTGTTTATTTCAGGGTGTAAATTTGACGCAGCTGCAGCAAAGCAGACAGTTTGTGTTTGTAGACTGTCTGACTAAATTGCTGTTTCACTTGTGGAGAGATGAGGAGGAGAGGTGTGCTGGGAGCACAGTGAGCAGAGGTCGTGATGGTTCAAAATTAACATTCTCTGTAGACAGGTATATCTGTAATCTCAACAAGTTTTCACCAGTGATACTGAAGATGGCTGAGCATGCTGACATTCTCTTATTTGTGATACAATGTAGGGAGGGCAGGAGGGAAAAAGGGAGGGGAAGGAGGGAGGCTAGGGTAGAAGAGGGAGGGAGATTGCATGATTACTGAACAACAGTATAATTTCCTTCTTTATCTCCTCTCTGTCAATCTGCAGGGAGTTTAGCCTGCGTGGACTCTACCTCATTTTGCAAGACTCGGTGGCCGGCCTCAAGCAAGAGCGACCAGTCTGTATCGTCATTGATGACGCCAGCACATTACTGAGTCTGGGGGTGGGTGTGGCAGAGATGGTGAGTCTGATGCACTACTGTCAGCATCTGCTCTGCTCACCCAATGGACTCTGCAAGGTAATTCCCAGTAGATATATACCGTATGTCTTCTAAAAATTTGGCATGTATCCTAATTATTTGGCACCCCTTCACGCAAATGGGAAAATTTGTCTGTAATTTCGGCAAGGGAATTCCCAAATATTTCGGAATTTAATCTCGAATCACGCACTTGTAGAGTTGCCATACATTTACTCCCATAGAAAAGCGTGCACGGTTATTGTAGCCCGAGGGCTGTCAGAAATTGCATGGTTACGAAGCGGCCGCGGTGCGTGCTAACCAATCACGCCCTAGCAACGAGCGTCCGCATCATGGCTACGCCTCGTTTTCAAACTTTTCATTTAATTTAGCAACAGTTGAAAATGGCTGTACTGTGTGAACGCTCGCGTTGTTTAAGCTTTCTGCGCCTGAGCTGAAGAAACGCTGTGAGAACCAAAGGATAGCGTGGCGAAAGTGTTGTCACAGAAACGGTGGTGACTAGCGCTGCAGTTCGTGACTGTTATGCGCACACAGGCTCTGTGCTGCTGTTTTGGGACCCTGGCCTGGGTGTCAGTTGCAACACCGCGCTTCCGTCCTAAAGCTTCTCTACACAACAGGTCAGTACTCTGGGCAAATAAGATAAGTGGTACTAGTAGCATGTAGTTCGCTCACGCTCAAGCGCTTTTGTGGCTGGGGCGTGGCTTTAATCGCTCAAACCTCTTCCTTTCGACCATGCCATGCCTGGAGCCCACTGAAGTACACTCGCTAACCTCCGAGCCTTGCCCTGACCCTGAGAGTCAACACAGATGAACACAGAACAGCACGGGGTGAGTACCGGGGGTATCGATCGTATAGCCTGCGGCACAGTTCAAGATCGTTCACTTCGTGCGCTGACTATTCTAACGCAGGTGCTAGTTGAAAGTATGGAGTGTCACAGTCTATACCAAGAGGAAAGACGCCCTACCAGTATAGCTGCTCGATCTTGAGACTTGAATCCCGAGTGGAAAAAATCCGACCGGGTAGCTAACAATTGTTCGGCACTTCTGCATTTTGGTACAAATTTTGGGATTTTACTTCTAATTATTTCGGCAATGCTTATGAATAATTATTGAAAACCTGCCGAACTTTTAGAAGATATACGGTACTAACTTTTAGCAGGATTAATTTTTATTTATTTTGGGGGGGGGGGGGGGGGGCAACCTCCTCCCCCTTGAGTCATTGCTGCCCCCCTTTGAAAGGTACCCAAGAAGTATCGTGTATGCAAGGCTTACTTCACCGCACTATAATAACTTCACCACCCCTTGAACAATTATCTACTCTTTGGATCCAAGTTTTGGTCAGACCCAATATGTCTCCCCGTAAGTAATCGTCTGTAGTCCTGCTAAGATGCACACTCACACACACACACACACATACGCATGTAATTGGGGCGACCCTGAGCAAGCCCCACACTAGCGTGACTTCATTGCGCTGTGCGTGTGTATGTATGCTTGTTTGATGGATCTTGCAATTACCATAAATTTTAAATCAGCGAATTTCACTTGCACATGCACAATAATATTCAAATTCAACGAACTCGTCTAGCTACATGAGCTATATACCTGTTCGATGAACGATGGCGACAACAAAGACGGAGACCACTCATGGACATTGGCTAGAGCAAGACGGAGACCACTCATGGACATTCTTCCTCCTCAGAGGCGACACTGACCAAGACGGAGACAGCTCATGGACCTAGATGTACCGCCATGGCCGGGGTGATGTAGCTGCTAGACTGCTTCAGCTAGCTATAAACGCTAACCTGACTCACAGTTGCTGTGATGTGCACGAGTTTATGTTTCAAGAGTGCCATAATTTCTGTGCTCATTGCCCAGTCACATTCTGACAATCGTGAATGCAACTGCTCTTTGCATGTCCTGCACGTGCTGCACTTTGCTCAGGTTCGCCCTCCAATGTCCTGCATTCCACTAGTAATACTCACACATATGTATCCACACATATACATGCAGGGTGAAGGCTACCTGGTGACAATGGTGCACAGTGATGGTGGTGAGGGAGAGGAGGTGTTGAGGACACACCTCCTCCATCAGGCACACCTTGTGCTTCATGTGGAAGGACTTGCAACTGGATACTCCAAAGAGATCCACGGGGAGGTGCGTAATGTAGTGTATGGTATGTATACTCCTGCATGGTATCATTGTATACATATAGTTGCCATAATCACAGAGTCGGTAGACTCTGTATGTAGGGATACGACGTACACGCAATACATGCCAATACAAAAAAATCTCTCCAAATCTCAGAAACGGTACACTTATAAGCCTTTATAACCACATACCGTTCATCTTCGAGTGTTTTCATGACCAACAAGACTCCTCGCGTCGCGAAAAACCGGCGCGAAAGTACCACACCAGGTACTCGCAAAACGGGCAAATTGTTTTTCTTTCTTCTTCTTTCTTCTTCTTCTTCTTCTTCTTCTTTCTTCAGACGGGCTAGCTCAACGTCGACTCAATCTCTCATGATGGTTTTCGTACGAAACAGCAGCATTTCACACCGAGTAGTGCACCTGGCCATCGCTTTTTCGCAACCTGCCAAGTTTTCACCAGGCGGCTGCAGCTGCCCACTCAATAACTATGGCTTCTTTAGTCACGCCATTTTCTCGTTTGTACGCATGCGTGGTCACTTAGCAACGAACGCAATTATTACTCAAGATCGCTGAATTAGAAGCGTCTTGCGCCGTTGTGTTGACATAATTATCTTACTCATG
Organism: Axinella damicornis; assembly: GCA_963931865.1. Taxonomy (NCBI): domain Eukaryota; kingdom Metazoa; phylum Porifera; class Demospongiae; order Axinellida; family Axinellidae; genus Axinella; species Axinella damicornis. Next base: position 10,738,756 of record OZ007506.1, on the reverse strand, counting down.
TTACTTCATAAAACCGAGGTAAATTCTAACTCTGTGCATATAATTTATGTATGTTACTACCTACTGTGTTCTGTGAGAGGGTTGAATGCCTATCTAAAGACTCAACAATATATAAATCTTGCTACTTCTGGTATAGCTAATATTATGGTCTTCAGACAGGGATTACTGCCTACGGTATCCATCCAGAAAAGGGTTCACTTGGGTCTGATTCTTTAGCCAATGCTGGCAGTGTGAATACCGGAGTCAATATTGTCCATATACCAAAGCAAGAGCTCCTACTACTTGTGAGGACACCGACTTCTGCTCTGTGATGGCAAATTGCATGCGCTGCTGCTGAAAAAAATGACATAAACAAGTAATAAAAAACATTTGAAAATGTAACAGGATGTAGGGATACCAGAACGGCAAAAAGTAAGGAAACAAGGTAGGGATGATCGCACAAAACAGTGAAGTATACAATCCCCCTACATATCTTTTTTCATTATACACGTATATGGAAAAAGATCTCTGTAGGGGGGTTGTATACTTCACTGTTTTGTGCGATCATCCCTACCTTGTTTCCTTACTTTTTGCCGTTCTGGTATCCCTACATCCTGTTACATTTTCAAATGTTTTTTATTACTTGTAATTATATCGAATGAGACTCTATCTGTCAATCTGTCTATCTATCTGTCTATCTATCTATCTATCTATCTATCTATCTATGTATCTACCCGCCTGAAGGTTTCTTGAAACCCTTTTTAAAGTGCATGAAACTACAAACGTTGATAGTTAAACTGAAAGGAATGGAAGAAGAAAGTTGGAGCTGTGAAGCCTTCATTACCACACCTCCATAATTAGATAACGGATGTGTTTATGGGTTAGAGTTGGAGGTAATTTAGTTCCAGAAACGTTTCATGTTTGCATGCTAGTACATGTAGTTTTTACCTACAATATATACTTGTAAAGTTGCTAGGTATGAGGTAGTCTTGAGGCCAGCCACATTTCTTTCATTTTTACGTCCTCAGGAACTGCTCGGATGACCTAAAAGTGCGTCTGACCTCAAGACTATAGGTCCGAGGTTAATCTGGCACTTTTGTTCTTCTCCACATAGCTGGCAGCAGAGTGGCAGACTCCTGAGCACCCCTCCCATAGCCGACAGAGGATAAACACCCAGTTTAAACTCAGTGACAGAAAAGTGCAGCTGTTTGCTAAAGGTACTTCCAAAGCTGTGTTGTAGCAGAATCAAAGTTTGTAGTTGCCCACGTCCAATTTATATATAATCACTTGTAGCATGCAAAAATGGCAGGCATGCTGCAAGAACAGGAGGTGGTATTGAATAATGAGGATCACGTACCCCCTACTATGGCAGGAGCCTAGCCAGGAGCTCATGTAAGCTCCTGCTAGCACATATTCAACATTCAGTGACACCCCTCAGTGTCTGCATGAGGCAGCTACAACAGTGAAAATCAGGTGTAGTGCAACCATTGACTCAAAGAAATGCCACTGAGTGTATATAGTCATAGATAATATAATGTATATACTCAGTGGCATCGAACAGGTATATAGCTCATGTAGCTAGACAAGTTCGTTGAATTTGAATATTATTGTGCACGTGCAAGTGAAATTCGCTGATTTAAAATTTACAGTATAATTGCAAGATCCATCAAACAAGCATACACACACACGCACAGCGCAATGAAGTCAGGCTAGTGTGGGGCTCGCTCAGACTCGCCCCAATTATATGGAACAGCAAGTCAATTTTTGCTGGGTGTACATGTAGAGTAGATTATTTGCATAGGTGAGGCATAAGCGGTGATGTAATGGTAATTTAGCAATCACAATCGTATTATATTGTAGTTGAATGTTAGGTCATCAAGGTGAAAACGTTGATACACAAACAACAACATTTTTGTGTAAGAGGAGTGTGCTCGTGAATGCTCTCTGTATTATTTCCCACTGAGCAAAGTGTGATATGGATGAATTATCAACATCACAGCAGTTACAATATTGTGGACAGATTGGCCAGAAGAGCCCACTCTCTGGGTGGTCATCAACAGTTGCATTGAAAACTGGATTCTGAATGTTGGCCCAATTGTACCACCGTCGGAATCAAGCTGCTATATAATTTGTTTGAAATTTGCAAAATGCATTTCAGATGTCATTTATGGGGTATCTGTGACCTTGAACACTGCTACTGGATTGCAGCTTTGAATATGTATTTTCAGAGAAAAATGGGATGGCCACAAAGTCCACTCACCATAGACTCCCCTCACACATCACCCCTCACATCACCCCTCACTCCTCACACCCTTACTCATCACTGGTGCTGGATCGATATCCAATGATATGGTGAATTCTTCCTTCAATTTCGAGATCTTGTCTTTGGCAGCCATTCTTATACTGTACTCTGACTGTACACGACATGCCACCACCATCAGTTGCTCCTTCCTGATGGAGTGGAGGGAGTCGACCATCGTACACTGTGTCATGTGCACAAAGATAATGATTGAGGGCATGTGGTGTGTGTTCTGCAATTGAGATTACTAGAGATTACAAGAGATTTCTACAGACAACAGTAGTCCCGATAGTAATGTGTAGCAACTACAGATTACTAAGGTGTGTTCGGACTTGCCATCTTATTGCATCATACAGTGCAGCCCTGTCACAGAAATTTTGATCCGGCGAAAAATTGAAACAAAACTTCCGGTCCAGGCGGATCATAAAATTTTGCCCCCCCCCCCCCCTGTAAAATTAATGGTCCGACCCACACCGCGAGCGATTCCACCTGTCTTGCGCGCTTGATAGAGCTAGACTACTTCATGTACACTAGCTACGAGTAGCGTGCATTGTATTACCAAGTGTATTGGCATGCTTGATGTCACACCCTACGGCTACTGTGAGCGTATTCTACTATTACAGGGTGTGAGTTGTGGCTTGACAATGTTGTCATTGAGCCGGCAGAGTTTGTACAGGTCATCCACAATGGTAGAGGACACTGGCTGACGATCTCAATGATTGGTACCTCTCATCCTGTCATCCTGATGTACATGAACTTCGACCAAGAGAAAATGCATCACCGTCTGCTTTGAGAGAAGGCCATACAGCAAGCTCAGATGGGCCACAGAATTGACAATCAAGTCAGTAGAAGTCGTCCCAGTGTACTGCATTTGTAGGATGCCAGAGCTAGCGAACACAAATTGGATTGAGTGCTCTACTGTACCTTACTGCTTTGTCTCACAACATCACGTGGTTGTACCAGATGTAAGGTGTTTTACACAAAGACAGACGGACAGACAAAGATACACGGACAAAACCATTAGCAATTTGTCCATGCATGTACCGGGTAATAATGGGGGCTAGGTAAGCAATGATATGGGGAGATATTTCTTCAAACTTGAACCCTCTACCTCCTTTGTATGGAGGGGGAGGGTGGGAACTAGAGTCAATAAGAACAGACTGATAAGACCCACCTCTCACTGAGCAGGAATTTGTGGGTGGAGTAAATGCAAAATCAAGCCACGACTTCCTGTGTAGCAAGAGATGGGTCAAGCTCCGTAGAGTAGAACAAACTCACAATGCTGAATTTGAAGTTTGACTTTGATTCATATGGTCTGGTGGCTTCAGTATAGGCATCACAAAGATAAGCCAACACACCTGGTGTCACAGCCAGTGTCACACGGTACGTGAGTGTGGGGGTGAAGGAGCTGAAGGTGTACCATTTGGCCTTCCACACTAATGCCAGCTTCTGTCAATGCCAGCACACAGAGAGATCATGCTTGGAAAGGTCTTTTCATTCTCCATCTTTGCTCGCTGATGAGAGGGAGACGGCGAGAGAAAATTCATCACAACAACCAAGTTAGTTCATGATTCATGATCACCTTGTCTAAAAACCCAGACTGCCCTGTTTTCTTGCTGAACATACCACGAAATTGTGCCTAGTAATGGAGGGGTTTTGAATGTACTTTCTGGACCACCCATTACTTTGAGAGAAGAGGAGTCTTCCTGTACTCGTGACAGTCTCTTGAGGTGGGTGTCAGCCGTGTTTGTAACACTTTCCACATCATGAGAGCCCCAGGGAAACTTGAACTGAGGATGGTGGTGGTGGTGGTGGTGGTGGTGGGGGGGGGGGGGGGCAGGGAGTAACACACTGAACATAATAACGCTACGATAGGTGCCATGGGGCCACAGTTACCAAATTGCCAGACGTCCTCACATCCACTGCCGTGCCACATGCTGTGGGAGGAAGAAGAAAGTAACACACTGAACATAATAACGCTACGATAGGTGCCATGGGGCCACAGTTACCAAATTGCCAGACGTCCTCACATCCACTGCCGTGCCACATGCTGTGGGAGGAAGAAGAAAGTACTGTCTTTAATTTAAAAACATGAACCGAACTGCTGATATTAATACACAACACGTGGGAGGAGTACGGAACTACTGAACAGTTTCATCTCCCTCTAGCCTTGTACTGCATTCTCACCCCAGCTTGCAGTATTGTTCCCCCGCGTTAGTATACTGCACGCAGCAAACACTGGGGTGAGAAGGCCTGGGTATGGCCCTTCCAGTCAGGAGTCTCATCCCATGCCCGTGTACTCAATAATTTATTCAGAGATCGGCTCTTACACTTCAGAATTCTTTCCCCACAAATTTTGCTGATGTTGAAGTTGGTCAGTGCCTGCAGCTACCGCAAGAATCTAATGTCCTGAGGGTGTGGCTTTAGACAGACGTCCAAGAAACTTGACTGCTCCCCCACCCTACAAAACAGCCATTACGCATGAACTGAGACTGGGATCCATGCTCTCTGGTGGGCCCCACCAGGAGGGTGGACGTACTCAGCCCATATCATCAGAGTGGTCTCAGCTTGATACATGTACGGGCAGGCTGAACACAACAAATAGCACTGTTTCATAGCTGGCAGTCACCTGTATTTACAGCCATCTGTACCCAGTCCGAGATCCACATACACCATCACAGCTTCTATATTGTCCTCAGAGCCACAGCTGGCAGTGATGTTCTCAACTGGAAGTAAGGAATAGAGTCGGTCAATACATAATATCCAAACACATGCACACGGCCATGAGAGGCCAATTCCTGGCTAGCTGAAACTGTCTGGTGCACTAACATGTTTGCAAGCTGATAGTATTTCTATGGTCCCCAGACTCCCCCACGTACCATGCACCCCACCCCCACCGAGAAGTTGAAAGTGATGCATGGTCATGTACACTCCCACCAGGAAAGGAATGATGAGACCTTGACTGGAAGAGGTCATGTCCAGAACTAGGAACAAGAGTTGCAGACAAACTCTCACAGCACAGGGCTTACTGGAGGTGTGGTCACTCATAGGGGAACCTGTGTACCTGATTGAGTGGGTGTGTTCAATGGTTGAACCCGTTGATCGTAGCCTCATTCCCAGGCTATGTGGGAGGAGAGAAAGCAGCCTGGGAATGAGGCTACCACTGATCACAAAGGTCATGAAGTAGACTATTGGGACGACCAAAATAGTTCCAGAACTAGGAACAAGAGTTTCAGACTAGCTCTCACACACAGGGCTTCTACTGGAGGTGTGATCACTCATGATGGGCACACCTGTGTACTAGTTAACTTGAGTGGGTGAGTTCAACTGGGATAGAACCCACCGATCACTCTCACTTGACACTAATCAAGTTAGTGTCATGTTACCGTACTCCGTAATCACAGAGTCGGTAGACTCTGTATGTACACAGCCAAAAATATTCTGTTGCGATACTGTTCTGGTTGCAGTTGTGTGTGATACAGATGTGTTTGCTGTTGTGTATCGGTACTGCAGCTGCTGCAGATCTGTATCAGATTGTTCTGAACATGCTCATATCAGTTCAGTATAAACCACGAAACCTTCAGAATGCGTACGCTGTATCAGAACTGTCACAACAGATGTGTTACAGGTATGTAGATAACTGCAGGTCTGTATCAGATCAGCCATGTGACACCACGCCCCCAGGGTTGAGTCTGCATGTGACCAGAGAATTTGAATTTTGTGAAGCAAAGTTATGGCCTGCTGTTATTGGTGCATTGTCTCAAGGGCTGCCCAGCTAGTTGTGACGGTCATGTTTGGTGGTGCTGTATTTGTGAAGTGAGTTTGACTTTAAACTAGACTATACTGTAATTTGGAAACTGCCAAGCTTAAGCATGCTGCTCTTATCTGCAGCACAACTGGTGGTGATATCACTTCAGATTCTGAGATGGACATGGAGGTATATCTTTTCACCTTAGTCCAGCCTCTCCTTCCAGCTTTCTGGGCTGTGATGCAAGCCTATCTGGCTTTTAATCACGTGCTGTAAGCTGGTTAGAGATGTAGAGGCTGGAATTTTGTGCTTGTATTCATCACTTTTATATGTCAACTAATAGGACCACTTTGGTGGAGAAATGTGGTCATTTCAAGCCTACCCTCAAGGTATGGAGAGAAATGCTGTGATGATGAATACTTATAACTTTGCCCGGCCCGTGTCACCCTCATCTTTTTCTGCTTCAGGCATATCCGGAGTGATGACTATACTGGCCATTCCCATCGGAGGTCAGTGTACAGTGGTGAACTTGCACAAGCAATATACAAGCACTGCTTGCGCCTTCATGACTGCAAATGTTTCTCTATTTAAGGGTAGAGGTGGAGGAACGACCTGATGTACTATGGCTCGATTAGTTTGTATACTCCCTGCCGATAAGGTCTCTCTCTCCCTTGGCAGTCCTGTGCCAAAGATATCCACTTCTACATGAAGGTAAGAATATTTTTATTCATGTTTTTTTTGCTAGTTCGAAACGTAATTATACATTTCCTTACACTTTTGCCAAACAGGAGCAGATCAGCATGTCCTTGCCTGCTGAGGTACAGATACTACCCAATATCAAAAGCTGTCTCAAGTATACACGAGTGCAACACCTGTGTTTCCGTGGAGTACCAAACTGGAGCATGAGGACATTTAAGTTGAGAAAGTATGACTGGACAGAGTCTCGTGCCCAAACCCACTAGTGGGGTCTGCACGAGGTTTATTGTTTGACGTGGATATTTGGTCCGCCAGGAAGTACATACTTGAAGTTTAGGTAATGGACAGCATGCATATTTAGCACCTGCCATGGCTGGCCCTAAATAACCCATTTCCCTACTACCTGCCGGACCAATAACCACTTCATTTATTGTTTGAACATAATTATGTATCATTGAATTCCATTTTGTATCTCCTTTGGCCTTTGACTGTCCAATAATCTGTTTTCCACGTCAACTTCTTGCTTTTGTCTCATCAGTGCATGGGAGTAATTTAAATGAAAATGAGATCATTATGAATCAGATCTGTAGAAAGGCTGACCAGATTCAGAACAGTTTACATATCTGATACAGGTCTGGTTACATTTTGAATCAGAAGCATACTTACATTTTGAATCAGGTCATTGCCCATATGTTCTGTTGCACTATACGTCTGCGCATCTGTATCAGAATGTAAACAGATCTGTATCAGAACCGGACCAGTTCTGATTCAGAACGTAGGGATACGACGTACACGCAATAGCTATATGCTAATACAAAAGAATCTCTCCAAATCTCAGAAATGGTACAGCCTTTATAACCACATACCGTTCATCTTCGAGTGTTTTCATGACCAACAAGACTCCTCGCGTCGCGAAAAACCGTCGCGAAAAGTACCACACCAGGTACTCGCAAAACGGGCAAATTGTTTTTCTTTCTTCTTCTTCTTCTTTCTTCAGACGGGCTAGCTCAGCGTCGCCTCAATCTCTCATGATGGTTTTCGCACGAAACAGCAGCATTTCACACCGAGTAGTGCACCTGGCCATCGCTTTTTCGCAACCTCCAAGTTTCACCAGGCGGCTGCAGCTGCCCACTCAATAACTTTAGTCACGCCATTTTCTCGTTTGTATGCCTAGCAACTAACGTAATAATTATTACTCAAGATCACTGATCAGTGTCTTGCGCCGTTATGTTGACATAATTATTAAATTTCGTACTTCATAAAACCGAGGTAAATTCTAAGCTCTGGTTAATCTGCATATAATTTACTGCCTACTGTGTTCTGTGAGAGGGCTGATAAAACTCAACAATATATAAATCTTGCTACTTCTGGTATAGCTAGCTAATAGTATTACAAGGGGTGACACTCCCATACGCGCTGTAGTCAGAGCTGCGACCGGGCTTATCAGCGAATCTTGACCCCGTATACTTGTCTGTCATTTTCTATATATATATGTAGCTACTGACTGATGGGCCACCTTGGGCCTCTACAAGTCATTAAAATTCATCTCTATACTAAGGAAAGGCTGCAGTCGCTACGCATTCTTCCGTATACTATCGGCGGTCAAGCGGTCAACGGCTAAATACAGGCGCAGCGCAGTCAAACGGTCAAGAGTCTTTTTGCGATGCGGTCAAGCGGTCAAGCAGCAAAAATGACGGTCAAGATTTCTTGACCCCGGTCGCAGCTCTGACTACGGCGTCAATGGGAGTGTCACCCCCTTGTATTATGGTCTTCAGTAACAGTAACACCACCATCTCCAACTGTTACAGGAAGCATGAAGCCGAGAAAAAACGGGCCTATGAGCAACGCATACTCGAAGTGGAACACTCGACTTTCACTCCACTTGTGTTCTCAGCGACAGGAGGAATGGCGAAGCAATGCTCGACTTTCTATAAGAGGTTGGCTTCCCGCCTTGCAGAAAAGTGGGAACAACCCTATAGCTCGACCCTGTGCTGGGTACGGTGCCGCCTTTCATTCTCTCACCTTCGCTCAGCAATACAGTGCATCCGGGGAGCACGATCAGCCTGCGGCCATGCTTCGAAGCCCACACCCCCCATCGACCTTGTCAGCAGTGAGGCACAGCTCCGGCCAACATGAAGCCCTGCACTTTAACTGCCCTCATCACTTTGTTCAATTACTTTGTACTCAGCATACTTTCTACATCTCTTTATTTGTACCTTGTACACACATAATTTTTCATGGGTTGACCCCATTCCTAAAAAAAAAAAAAAAATTATGGTCTTCAGAGTTCAGACAGGGATTACGGCCTTAGTATCCATCCAGAAAAGGGTTGACTTGGGTCTGATTCTTCAGCCAATGTGAATACCAGAGTCAATATTGTCCATATACCAAAGCAAGGGCTCCTACTACTTGTGAGGACACCGACTTCTGCTCTGTGATGGCAAATTGCATGCGCTGCTGCTAAAAAGAAGACATAAACAAGTAATAAAAAACATTTGAAAATGTAACAGGATGTAGGGATACCAGAACGGCAAAAAGTAAGGAAACAAGGCAGGGATGATCGCACAAAACAGTGAAGTATACAATCCCCCTACATATCTTTTTTTCGTTATACACGTTATACACGTATATGGAAAAAGATCTCAGTAGGGGAAACAAACTTAATCCAAATATGTGGGTGATTGTGTAAGGAAGGACAATTGCTAGCTACTCTAATCAGGAATGAAAATTGACCGCAGCATCTCAGCCAATATTATAATTTTGTCCAAGTTGCCAGTGGTAAAATAATACACTATGTATTCTATATTGAACAAACCATCAACCATTTCTACATGCACTTCCGCACTTGTTAACCAAGACTGGCCATGCAGTTCCCGTGCGTGCAGAGTCAGCATGCAGTCATGATTACTGGGGTAGATAATTGCCAATTTGTGATATAACTGCTCACACTTCTGTGCAAGAAAAGATGGCATATGATTTGACCAATACCTGGTGATTGTAGCCTCGTCCCCAGTCCCACGCCCAGCTTTTTGTCGCTTGCAGCACTGCAAGCGACGAAAAGCCAAGCGACGAAAAGCTGGGCGTGGGACTGGGAACGAGGCTGTGGTGATCACACATAATTATGATATTGTGCATGTACTTGTATCATTGCTATATATGTAGCTGCACCCATTTGGTAGTCCATATTTCATTATGGACTGATGTGAAGTGCAAGGCACTGAATTAAGGCAGTGACTGCAGGACTTGAGGTGCTTTATGAGTGTAGCAATGCTATGAGGATGGCATTTAATTGATGGTTATTTATTGCGAAAGAACACAATCATATTTGTGCATGCATACACACAATGCCATGCAGATTCGACGCCCCATTGGCACAGTCTTTGAGCTCATCATCCCTCCACTGGCAGTGCTCTTTGTCATTGGAATCAGGTATGTGAGGGTCTTCCAAAAATGTGTTTCAGCACTGAATGAATGGATATATTCACCATTTTGTTTCTATACAAGTTTTACACACACACAGTGTGTATGGATGAAGCCACCTAGCCATGAGGCTAATTAATATGAAGGCTGTCCAAGTACGGGAAGGGAACCAGATACTGTATAGTATTTACTCTCATGTGAGCATGAGTGTACCCGGGTTTAGTTGGATAGCGCATGTACATGCATTTACCCAATTAGCTCCCTTTGGTTCTGAGCCTTTCAATGAGCCTTCTGTGTGGAGCTCGCTCATCCTTGCCTCAATCATAACAGATTATTAACGGTAAAAGCCCCCTATTGGTACATAAACTGTCTGCTGCCTCTCATGGCGACAGCAAAGACGGAGACCACTCTTGCTCTTACGTATTCACTGATATGCTTCATTGCCAGCCTGACTCAGTTCCTGTCTTATGGCAAAAAGATTTGTCTGTCGATTCCATGTACCTATTGTTGCCTGACACTGTTTTGAGTGTGTGGTGTCGTGGACCATAATTTGTGCGGCACGCATGTTGGCACAAGTGTACTTTTGGTGGACATGTCTCAGGCTGATTGTCATATTACGATTTGTGTCGTGTGCATGCAAATACTCCATGTTCTGCATTGCACTGGGTTGCACTCGCTCACGCTCACCCCACAATGTGATGTATTCTCCTAGTTGTATCAGCCGATACCATAACTGATCCGATACTGTAGGTTCTCATGTTTGTCTAGTCTTACGTTGTGAAATCTTTTTCATCATCTTCGACTGAATAAAACTCCCAAATTAATGACTTGATCTTCCCTCTACTCATCATCCTGTACTTCCTTACACCGACAATGCTAGCATGTGGTTATGCAATAATGCATACACCATTTATCGGCCAAGTTTTCAGTAGAATTTACTGATATCGATACTCCCCAGGAAGGTGATTATCGGCCCGATACTGTTTCTGACGATCTATGTACTTCACAGACATCATGGCTATATTGTTACAGCTGTTTTTTTCCAGCTATTTCCTATATTATTCGCAACATTTGGCCCCACCTCTCCAGCTTCACAGTACATATGAGTTTAGTCAGCTGTCCGATGGGAGGGTTGGCTTATGTTGACACGCATGAATATCATTAGTGACTGCCAATCAGATGTTTGGTGGTGTAGCATGGGGTTGAAAGCATGTGTGTTGTACAAAGGTTGTGCTCCCCCCCCCCCCCCCCCCCCCCCCCCCACCGTTACAAAAGGAAGAAGCCCAAGGTCTTACTCTGATCGACCTCATGGATCCTTCAGCAGACTCTGATTTCATCCAGCAACTTGTACTTGTAGCTAGCCTTCCAAAGCTACTCTGGGTGGGTCTCACCAGTTACCACAAATTACACTGCATTTCTTGTAGAGAAGAAGTCTAATGCAAAGACTGTGAACAATAAGTTAAACGTTGTATCGAACTCTGCAAAGGTGTACGAAATTTCATATTCTGACTATGCAGTTGTGATCACCATTGTGCACTAATGTGTAACCTTGGTGATGAATCATATGTGCTGTTGTCTTCTGATTGGTCACACAAATATATGCTTGTCCTATTGGCTGTATGTGACATGACCACTAAGTCTAGCCTCATTCTTAGGCCTGCCCCATTTTTGTTTTGCAGTTGTGTTGACAATAATACATGAAAGTGAAAGAGCCAACTTATGAGCCAACATATAACGGAGAAGGCCAGGAGTGTTCATCACGTAAGTGACATCAGGTGGATGTGAGGTTGACCTAGGGGGGAGGTTGGGCCAAACTGCAAATAGAGTAATAAACAGTGGTCAAGTAGAGTTGTCTCAAACGTCTGGAGTCTTGTGAAGCCTTCAAATCTACAAACCAATTGAATGGTTAATGAACTGAATGCAGCAACTATGACCCAACAGGCCTTCCCTGTTTTTACTGCTCTTTTGCCTCCTTGTGCTATATTCTCTCGCTAATGTGACCCCTTTGAGTAAGTTATGTAAGCTTTAGATTAGCAAACTACATGATGTTTTCCTTTCCCTCTGTGATTATATGGCAAGAGCTCATAAATAGGTCGCGGCTCAAGAATTTCATCTGATTTGTACCACAGCTACATGTATCAAAATGAGCAATAAGCTTAGCAGGTACCTTATCACTTAAGCCGTCTACAGACGGCATGAGACTTTAATCAGTGATGTCAGGCTTCCGGCAATGTCCAAGGGACTTAGGCTCCCCGCCAGCAGAGAGGGCGGGACAAGGGGAGGTGGGTGGTTTCAGCACTCGGCCGAGGTAGCATGGCCGCTTCTGCTACTGCCTCCTCCGCTTCTGCTAGCTTGGCATCACTGTCATAGGAGATGAAATCTGGTTAGATATTGATATTTCAGGCCAAAGAGTAGCTTGAGTGGTTCTGAGACTAGTGCAGTGTATCAGAAAGTGTTCCTTGATTTGTACATGTGGGTGTAAAACAGTTGCTGAGCACTGCCGAGGGAGTGGTGAATTTGTCCAGTTAATGTTGGACACACTGTTCACTGCATTCTGTGTCTTAATTAACTCTTAAAAATATCTGGAGAATTTATCTTGACCGTAGCCATGTGTAGGTGTGGCCAGCCTATAATTATTTGTTCCAGTATGTCACTTCTATCTGCTTACAAAGAGGGGAGATCTGCATCGGTTTGTTAACAATTACAGTGAAGGTGATCTGATTCCGACTTCACTTCAATTATGAATGAATGGTGAGAACTGTCACAAGGACATTGCAAGAGAGAATAGCAGCTTCTTGATCTTTGCTAAGATCTCGTGATGCTTTCTTCTGCTTTTGCGGTTTCGCCCTTAGTATGATCTCCCTACTGTTTTGACATACATGTGTGCGTGCATTGTCCTGCAGAAGTCACATGGTAACTGAATGTGGTGAGGTTGGTATCTGTTAGAGGCACTGGTGCATCACTCTTTGCTCTTTCACTTCATAAACAATATGTGATCTGATTTCTGGTCGCGTGCTACATCTGTAGGTCACGCGTCTTGCCAATTTTTGTCAGTTTTGTCATTAAATTTGTGTTCCTATAAGAGTGTCTGTTGATGTGCTGTATTGTATTACCACTGAAGAAGATCATCGCAGTGTGGTCGAAACGTTTGCTTGAAAAAACGAGTTCTTGTTGAACCTCCAGGCTAGTGTAAAAGCTTAACTCATAGAATCCTGATTTTTTCTACAAAAGATGTAGCCACAATTCTTACAGATATCACTTGTTATAATTAGCAGAATGTGTGTTATGATGCAAAAATCCTCACCAGTGTAGACCACACCCACAGGAAGTCAATTATTAATTAACTAATAATTTATAGAGTCAGCCAAGTGCATAAACCACATAATATTATGCAAAACCATGGACATTATTACAATAGGCAGTATGAACATACTCAGTTTGACATACAAAGTTTTGAGCGTACAAAGTTTCCATTCTCATACATGTAGGCAGTGTGACGTTATGAAGTACATAAAGGTGATCACTTATAACTTGTCTTTGTATGGTATAACTCGAAGCACTCTCCCAAACACAAAAAGACATTACACTTAGGGCAATAGTTCTGAGTTTTCTTGTCCTTTGTTTTGCCAGTCGTTAGCGATATTTTCTGGCTACAAACTGCACATCGCTGGCGCTTGGAGTGCTTGTAGGAAAAGTGCTTCCCAAGGAGGCGAATATCAGTGGAAACAGGCTCCCTGCCTTTGGTACGGAGGTAGGGAGGACAAGTCGGGGAGGAACGTAGAGTAAGTAATGGCTGAACTAGCTCTTGAACAAGTTTTATGCGAAATAACCTACGACTGTTTATGGTTGAGTCCGGAAAATTTGATTTGTATATAATCCAGGAATTCAGCACACAGATATCTACAAAACGCCAGAAAAGTTTTTTCCACCACTTGAGTGTGCGACGTGTGGTCAAAGAGTAGTAGCTCAAATGCTGATCAGTAAGGTCAACACCACCCATATTTTGATTATAATCAACAATCATGGATGGACAAGGAATGTTGATCTTTTCCTTTGACCCTTTTGGTCTCTTCATGACTTGATCTACAGCCTTCTTATGTAGAGTGCTGATCACGAACACATCTTTCCTGTCCTTCCACCATACAGCTGTCAGTTGATTGGCGGTCGATGATGCAAACCTGTACGAGCCTTGAGGCATGGATTTGTTGGGGGGAATTAGAGCACTGGGAAATCCCTTACGATTAGTACGTACTGTGCCTGTACAATATATTCCCTTCTGTAGTAAGTCAATAAACAAGGTTGGGCTAGAATAGAAGTTATCGACATAGAGGAGGTGGTTCTTCCCTTCATACCTCTGTAATAGATCCTTCACCACTCTGCTAGCAACACCTTTGCGTTCAGGATCATTTGCAGCACCAGTATATACTTGTAGAGCCAAAACATACCCAGACTTTGACTCAGAATTAACCCAAATCTTGATCCCAAATTTCGTCGGCTTTTTCGGCATATACTGCAGAAACGCTACCCGACAGCGGGTTCCAACCATCATCTCATCGATGCTTAGTTGTTGGGTGGGTTGGTAGTACACTGGGAGAACACCAGCTAGATGATCTAGGAGTGGCCTGACCTTATAAAGAGGATCGTAACCATCTTCCCCATATTTCTTCTGATTCGAAGAGTCGTTCAGGTGCAAATAACGAAGAATCTGGAGGAAACGATCACGCGAGAAAATGGATCGGAACCATGGTGTTGCTAGTACTTCACTCTTGCTCCAATAATCTCTGATTTGAGGAAGTCGGAGAAGCCCCATTGCTAAATTTACTGCTATGAATGCCTGTAGCTCCTCAACACAAAACGGAAAATCAATCCCCTTTTGTTGTGCAAACAGCTTAGTTTGGAGCACTATAGACTCCAACACCATAGATGTTAGTATGAGTTGCAATACTTGCAAAGGTGTTTTGGCTTCCCTTGTTCGTTCAGTTGGCCCAAATTGCCCACTCCTAAATGGAGGAAGTTGAGAAGGTGGTTGTCTTCCAACTGAGGTTGCCATTTTATCAAAACTCCACTGAATTTCCTCCACCCTGTAAAGTCACAAGATAGTTCTGTGTAAGTTGGCTGGCTACAATCAAGTATCAAGTATGTAAACAATTACATGTACTTCAACGTACCTAACCTCCTGACCTTGAGCTGGACACCGTCTACCCCGACTGCCTCTCCCCCGACTGCCTCTCCCCCGACGGCCTCTCCCCCGACGGCCTCTACCTTCTTTGCTGGTTCCTGTAGTGCTCCTTCCTTGCGATTGTCCACTGGTGCGACTGCCCCTCCTTCCTCTACCCCTCTGAACTCTTCCTCGACCATGCTTTGTGGATAAATGACCATCATCATCATCACTATCTTCACTGGCCTCTCTCCTTCTCTTGATGGGCTGCACTTCATCCTCGGAACTCTCCTCAGTAGTAGTTCCGCAATCGACACCTCTACATTCACTCATGCTCATTTCTGACAATGCACTGCTGTCTTCACCTACAAGTAACAACAAAATAGTACACGTAAAATATATGTAACACAAATGTGTGCCATCCCACTAAGGATTGCTTACCCACCATGTTGGCAGGATACTGTAAACGATCCTTAGCCTTGGGGGATGAAGTTACACCCACACCTACACATGCACAATGCAGGGGGGGGGGGGGGGGGGGGGGGACTCCAATATACACCACAGTCACAGATGCAACCGCGATCTTGATCCCGTATACTAAGGAAGGGGTGGAGTTGCTATGCATTCTTCCTTATATTATCGGGTAAAAGGGCAAATGTGCATGTAGTCACCGGTCAATGGCTGAAATACAGCACATGTACAGTCAACGGTCAAAGCCTTGAAAATCAGTGCAGTCAACGGTCAAACCGCTGAACAGAGCTGGTCAAAGTTTTGACCTGTGGTCACAGCTGTGGCTAGAGAATAGTCCCCCCTTGCATGCAACGGATGAGAACACACACACGCACACACAGAACACAACGGATGAGAATACACACACACAGAACACACATTTTCCATTAGCGACAGTACGTTAGCATCCATATGCTATACACAATTTTAGGGAGGGGTTAGGGTGTGGTTAGGGTCTGTACTGTATAGCATACGGATGCTAACGTACTGTCGCTAACGCTACGTGAACACACTCACCTTCTGACAGCTCATCGCTGTCAACAAGGTCCTTATCAAGTAGCAAAAGGGAAGTTCTTTGAGCTGGACTAACAGTTCTCGAAAGCCGATGTGGACTTGTTACGTACGCTTGTTCCAGGAACATCTGCCATCTTTCAGCATCTTCGTCGTCTGACGAATGAAAAGACTCCCCTTCACTGGTAGTAATTTCACAAAAGGAATCTTCTGCACTCGAGTGATCGCTCTCCTCACGTTCAGAGTCATCCCTTGCTGCTTCTGCTGTCACATCTGAAAAGGTAACTCGCTTCGCCATCTTTCCAATCAAGGCACGTGTAAGTACCTCTCATACGCATGCGCTGGTGTTATAGTGGGTGCGTGTTTGGCGGGAATTTGAATGTGTGATTATCCATGATGATCTTACCCATATTATAATTCACAAACAGCAACTAGGAGTTTCATAAATGATTGTGGGCTACTTTGACCACTGTTAGGATTCTATGAGTTAAGCAAGTGAAGATGTATGTGTTGGAAACAAATTGGGAATTTCAATTGAGATTGCATAATGTGATCTCTGAATCCCAGATTTACATGCCAATCACCAGATGGCACACCCAATGTAGATATTTGCAAGAGTGCTGCACAATCACAACGCTGTGTGTGCACGTATGTCAGCTAGTGCATTGTTGAGGTTTGCATGTGCTGAATGGCTGTCTGTAGCTGTAGCTCGATTGCACTGTAGTAAGTGACATTTTATGTGGTTTGAGGGAGCTAAGATCTAGGCTATGATACTACCAAGGTTCCATGGTGACTGTTTGACCTTAAGGTTACGGGATACTCATGTGCGTGCCTTGAGAAATGTATTGGGAAATGTATACTTAAACTCGCTAACCAGGTACGAACAGCATGAGCAACTTGATTCTAGAGGTGGAGGTGCGCTGTCACAAGGTGCAGGGCGTGATGGAAGCTTTTGCCGATACGCCGTGCAAAAACAAGCAGTTCAGTTCACCAAAAAGCCGCATTCACCGCTTTTCTCGAGCGAGACAGCAGATAAATTGCCAGGGATTATGCTATCGATAAAAGCTTCCGTCATGATCTGCACCTTGTGACAGCGCACCTCCACCTCCAGAATCAAGTTGCTGACGCTGTTCGTACCAGAGATTTTTGGTTAGCGATCTTAAGTATACATTTCCCAATACATTTCGCACGGCGCGCGCACGAGTATCCCATAACCTTAACTGATAGAGAGGATGCAACAAGAAATTGTGTAGTGACCGTAACATGAGGCTCGGCCCTGAATTGTGTGTAGGAACTTCACTAGTAGTATGTCTGCACGTCGATGTATGATCTTCATGCTACATACTGATCCAATCTTCAGACTGCGTGCCTCATTTGGTACGCATATTTGGGATTCTGAGGTTGCGCTATGCAAGCTCTGGATGTATGGGGACACTTGAATTGTTATATACACATTCTTGTCCGCTTGCATCACAAGTCAACTGGGTTTCCTGGAACGTATGAAGAAGTTATGCCGCACTGAAGGATACTCGCTACATGTACCGAAATGCCTACGTACTACCAGACGGGTATAATATAACACCTTCAGTTAGTCTGAGCAAGCAGTGACAATCACCACTAGTCCTGGCACTGGAGATACTGTTACTAGCGTCTTCATCCCGACCAACCATTGCTTTTGGTGTCATGCATCACTTCTTGTTTGTTTGCTTCTCTTTGGCAACATATAAGGTATCAAACTGACCAAGTGACTAAGATTGCATCAGGATACAACTCCACAGTACTGTTTGTCAGGGATTTATAACTGTAAACAAACCTCATCCTTGGACTGTGATCTCAGAATGAGTGTGTTTACTGTTAAACTGAAGCTTCAGATGGCTGCAGCTTCAGGATTATCACCCAACACAAGAGCGCATGATGACAGAAAAAACAACGATGTCATCATGCACTCTTGCCCAACATAAATGAAAGATCAAGTATTTATTTCTAGCAGCATTTGCAAATCCCAGGTCCACTGGAGAATTAACCTCGTTCCCAGGCTATCGCCCAGCTTTTGCACGGGAGAACCTGGGAACGAGGCTACGTGTGAATAGGGTTCGTGAGTTGGACGAAGTCACAGTGCATATAGGTGCATATACGGGTTTTGGAGGTGAATTACATCATGCTATTGCGTATTGCTGGGTCATAGACCACTGAAACTGTGCAATTAGAGATTGCTAGAGATTACTAGAGCTAGTTATACCTGGTACCTTCGCTCTTCTTGCTGTTCTGAGACCCGCTATGCCCACGTTAAACTTCCAGTCTTTCTACACCTTTCGACCCTTGACTTCACTCACGTGAGGAAATGTTCCAGGCCCTCCCCGCTGTACCTTACTGCAAGCGACGAAAGTTGGGTGTGGGACTGGGAATGAGGCTAAGCTAGTCTTGTGTCCCATCTACGTACTGACATTCCAAATGAAGTGGCTGTACGTTTTAGCTTTCGTAAGTGATTTGTAAGGCCATTATGTTCATTGGAGAGCTGGCACATCCCCCCCCCCCCCCCCCCCCCCCATTGGACAGGGAGAGAGGTACACTACCACAGAACATGCACCCTTCACCGGCTGAGTCTTCTCCCATTCCTCTTTTAATCATAGAGTCGGTCGACTCTATTATATAGGGATATGACAGACACAATATACGTATGCTAATAACTCCCACAAAATAAATGAACGGGCAGATTATAAGCCCTTGTAACAATCCGTTCATCTTCAAGAAACTATGGCTTTGTTTGTCTCACCATTTTCGTCATTTGTACGCATGTGCACTTAAGGTAGCAAACATGGGTACCACGATCTCCGAAACCAAGTTGATGGATAAATGGGCAGCATCAAAGCGTACACAAGTTTCAGCAATACTTTGCATCAAACTGCTCCCTGTGCTTCAAAATGCCCTAAAACTCAATTTTAAGGCCCTCTACGAAACTGAAAATTTGGACCCTCTCCAAGGCCCCACCCACACTCTGACCCCATGATCAATACACACACAAAACAGGCCCCAAAACTACGGATGGATTTACCACCTGCTCTCCTCACTTGCAGGCTACAGCCCAAAACTCACTGCCACCCTCAAAAACAGAGGTTTGGCTACCCTTGGCTTTCAAAAAAAATTCCACGCACACCAACTAAAACCGACTCAAGCCAAGGCCAGTTTCCAAAAGGTCAACCTACCCCCTGCAAAACTAGGGATGCTTTTCCACGTTCACCTCTCGGTTACAGGGTTTTGGCCACACATCTACTCCCTCTCACCAGCCCAGTCCAGCTACCAAACCAGCCAAATTCGCCCTAACACGAAAATAGGCGGGGCCTGTAATGCCGAAAGGTCAACTCTCTAGAGTACCTTGGCCAGGGAGCTGTCGGAGGCTGTTCACTTTCCAGGCTGTTCTTCGGCCACTTCAGCAGACCCACAAACATTCATGCTCACTCCACCTAGCTATTCACCCTCAGATAGCCCATCGTTACATTCAATAAGCCAGAATAGCTTCTTACTTAAAAAAAAAAAAAAAAAAAAAAAAGGAGTGTTCAAACAAATCTTCAAAGTACCGCACGGCCACATCAGAGTACCGATTTGAAACTCGAAAGGGCCGCTAGCCGCATCTAAGAGAGAAGCCCCCCTTGTTTATTCCGGTTGCCGCCATGGGAAAACGTAAACAGATCAATAACTCTAAATAACTGTATGCGAGTGATGTCATCTCATTAATTATTCATGAGCAAAATTGCGCGATTTCGCCGATGCCGTGTTTCCTACCTTAACCCAAACCCCTAACTAAAACTCATGAATATTCCAGCTTACTAGCCTTCACCTGAACCCAAACCACACTACATGGGAACTGAAAGCACATCACTAATGATATTCATGAGAGTCAACACAAGCCAAACTTCCCTCCAAACAGCAAACTAAAGGCAATCTTGCTCACGATTGCTACACACGGCTACCTGAAAATGGCTCATTACTTATTCATGAAGCTGACAGACAAGCTGAATCTCAGCCAAAGCTGAAGGCTTTAATGAGATTCATTGACATCAATTTGGACAACAATACCAGTCATGAGTCCCAATTTTGGGCTAATGATATTCATGATCCCTGGTTGTCAGGGTTAGGACAGAGTGGAGTCTCAGGGTGAATTTACGAATATTGCATCACACAACACACAATGCTTTCAACCCCATGCTACACCACCAAAGATCTGACAGGTGGTCACTAATGATATTCATGAGCATCAACATAAGCCAATCCTCCCATCGGACAGCTGACTAAAGTCCAACAAGCTCACGAGCACAGCATGGAGCTATCTAATCCTAACTTATTATTATTCATGAGCAGACAGAAAGACTGGGTTCTATCCCATGCCCACTGGGTTTTAATGAGATTCATAGGCACACCAAGGTTAGTGGGATCACCCTAACCCGGATCAGGGTTAATGATATTCATAGGGCTAGGATCTACAGAGTTAGGCCAAAATCCAGTGTTAGGATTTGTCATTGCACTAGCCTAATTAAAGCCTTGAGATGGCCCTTAAGGTAGCAAACATGGGTACCACGATCTCCGAAACCAAGTTGATGGATAAATGGGCAGCATCAAAGCGTACACAAGTTTCAGCAATACTTTGCATCAAACTGCTCCCTGTGCTTCAAAATGCCCTAAAACTCAATTTTAAGGCCCTCTACGAAACTGAAAATTTGGACCCTCTCCAAGGCCCCACCCACACTCTGACCCCATGATCAATACACACACAAAACAGGCCCCAAAACTACGGATGGATTTACCACCTGCTCTCCTCACTTGCAGGCTACAGCCCAAAACTCACTGCCACCCTCAAAAACAGAGGTTTGGCTACCCTAGGCTTTCAAAAAAAATTCCACGCACACCAACTAAAACCGACTCAAGCCAAGGCCAGTTTCCAAAAGGTCAACCTACCCCCTGCAAAACTAGGGATGCTTTTCCACGTTCACCTCTCGGTTACAGGGTTTTGGCCACACATCTACTCCCTCTCACCAGCCCAGTCCAGCTACCAAACCAGCCAAATTCGCCCTAACACGAAAATAGGCGGGGCCTATAATGCCGAAAGGTCAACTCTCTAGAGTACCTTGGCCAGGGAGCTGTCGGAGGCTGTTCACTTTCCAGGCTGTTCTTCGGCCACTTCAGCAGACCCACAAACATTCCTGCTCACTCCACCTAGCTATTCACCCTCAGATAGCCCATCGTTACATTCAATAAGCCAGAATAGCTTCTTACTTAAAAAAAAGAAAAAAGAAAAAAAAAGGAGTGTTCAAACAAATCTTCAAAGTACCGCACGGCCACATCAGAGTACCGATTTGAAACTCGAAAGGGCCGCTAGCCGCATCTAAGAGAGAAGCCCCCCTTGTTTATTCCGGTTGCCGCCATGGGAAAACGTAAACAGCTACAGATCAATAACTCTAAATAACTGTATGCGAGTGATGTCATCTCATTAATTATTCATGAGCAAAATTGCGCGATTTCGCCGATGCCGTGTTTCCTTCCTTAAACAATCAGTTAGCAACAATAGGTAATAATTACTCAAGGTTGCTGAATTAGAAGTGCCTTGCGTTCGGGATCAATGAATGTAGCATTTTTCGTCTATGTTGTCAATCGAATGTTGGAACGAGGCACTCGATAGGACTGAAGTAAGCCCTCGGGAAAGGCACATGAAGATTCTGACCACACGGCCGTGATCGCTGTAGTTCACTGATGAGTTTGGTGACAGCTTTATTAGTGCAGATAGTGTGTAACTAGTCTTGTTTATCGCTAAGTTGCATAATAAATGCTATATAGGGGAGAAGAGCGTGTCTGTATAGTATCTCTACTCTACCTTCTCATAACGTATTTTCCCTAATCTAGCCAGTTTTGATAGACAATCATGAGAGTTGTTATCGCTCTAGCAAGGAGGGTGGTTGTTGCCATACCGACAGAATGTTATCAAGCTGGCCAAGGATTCCACATTACTGTTTGTTGGCTATAAACAAACCTCATCCTTGAGGGGGATTGCTAAAGTTCGAGTTCGAGTTCGAGTTCGAGTTCGAGTTCGAGTTCGAGTTCGAGTTCGAGTTCGATGTTGGTTCCGCGTACCGTTCCAGGCCAAGATGGCCGTGTACGTCCGAGCAGAACTTGCCAAATCATGAGAACGGATCACAGCATGCTCTGGAGGAGGCGTGAACCTCTGTCGTGTGTGCTAATACCGATGAGCTGTCCGTTACTGTTGGAGGTGCGACGAACCCAGGGTGGCTACGTCAGACAAATATAGCTAGCTACCCTAGTATGTATGTAGAGTCTATCTATTGGCAGACAGTTCCAGGTGGAAGATAATGACTGTCACCTTTATGCTGCTGTCGTTTGAGTGTGCAACGTATAGGAACAGCCCAGCTACTCAGAGGTAAAGTGATTTGTCAGACATTGCACGTTCTCAAGTAATTTTGTTTCAGATAGCTACATGACGATGATCATGACACCATGTTCCTTACCTTCAGGAGCCTGTAGACTCGACAAGAATCTTGCAGTGACCATAGCGGAAAATTGTATGTATTGAAGTTGGACTCAATGTTAGGTTTCTCCTTCCAAACTATATTGTACACTGTTGTCAATGAGTTATTTCCAACTGGGGTCTAAGTAGGACAGCCATATGCATAGTCCATAATTGAAGGCCTCCGGTCAAAAACGGAATTAAAACGTTTTCTAGTTTCCGGAGATATACGGACGTTGAAAAATAATTGTACCGTGAATTTAGAATACGATGTTTACGCACAATTGTACGAAGATACCTGCGTGATTTCTACTTGCAGCCGCTTAGTAGTCCAATCTCAACTTCCACCCGGAAGCGTTTTACTCTCCTTTTTGACCGGAGCTATACTGTAGGACAAAACACAGGTCCATAGTCTTCTAATTGACCACTGCTTCATTTTCCATCGACGATGTTGTTTGCATCTTTGCTCCAGCACCATACTGTGGTGCTGTCTACTTAAGTCATTGTAGTACAGGCACATGACAGTATACGCAGTGAGCAACATATGGATATATTATGTAATGACATCAGCATGCACTATAGTGGGTGTGGTTTGGAGATGGATGAATCTCACAACTGAATGGAATGTGTGAATATAACAACAAAAAATGTGTGTGCATGTGTGCTTTGAAAAAATAGTAGCTACTCTATATCAATCCCACAGTTCAATGCCATTGAAACATGTTCCCGTGTGATTGGCATATCAAGATCCACGATGATCCTAGGTGGTGGAACAGTTAGATTGCTTGCAAGTGGCTTGTGCAAAATGCAGATTGGATTTAAACAGAAGTGAAATGTTCTTGGTACGCAAAATGTAGCATTCTTGGGGATGTACAGACCACACACAGCTATGTGGGGTTCATTCTCCCTAAAGTGTCTCTGCCTGCACCCAGCACATGTAGGGCTTCGACCTGGTTGGTGAGGTAGTAGTGTCAGTTTCCAAGTCTGATCAATGTATGAATGTCGTTTGAATATTTGTTCTTCTGTGATGAGACTGTTTGGTACAGTAGCATGTGTAGGGAGAGGAGCACTGTTTTGCTGAGGACCAACAGAGTGGGTAGGCTTAGTGCGAGGAATGTTTGAAGGTTGAGAACTCCCAGCAGAGTGGGCAGGCTGAGTGTGAGGAATGTTCGAACATTGGGAACTCCCAGCGGTGTGGGTAGGCTGAGGGACATGCGAGCCTTGGGATGAATCAGAAAACTGATTGGCACATTTGAAAATATCCTTGAGTTCTGCATTAGTTAAGGCTACTTGGTGAAGTGTGTGATGTTCCTCAGGAAGCCGAAGCATATATAGCATCACCGATAACTGATGTTTACAAACATTGGACTTCTTGGAGAATGGGCAAGAACATGATGGGTTTCTGCAGATCTTGATACTATACTCAGGAGCCTGTTCTTCATGTGTATACTTTGGACGTGTTATGGTATACAAGTGCTCAAATTCTCCTAGCTGTTGGTGTCTTGTCACTTTAATGGTTTGTGCCAGGTTTTTGGCCCTCTGCAATGATGCTAGAAACACTTTGCTTCTCCCAGTTCTATATCGTGCATCACGCTTGTTGGTGTCTCTTGGTTTGGTACTGGCAGAGTCGGATGAACTAGATGTGAGTTGTTCCATATCACTCTCTGGGAGGTAGGTACTGACTCTGGATTTCTTTGCCTTTGTTTGTTTAGAAGAGTGTTTACGTTTGGTTGGTTTGTGGGAGCATTCTGGGTCTATCTCAAAGTCTGCTTGAGCAGATTGTCTCGTGCTATGGTACACTGCAGATTGGTGGCTGAGAAGTTCAGCTGCATATTGGTCAGCCCGCTTCATTTGTGCGGAGTATTGTTGTTCCATTCGATGAAACGCACTTGGACCCGTTCCTCCTTTGTAGACACCTTCGTTGAATGCTTTTAATTGTTGTTCCAGTCTAATGGATTCACTAATATCAGAATACTTGTAGGCTAAGGAACTTGCTTGTATGAAGTGCATGCACACCACGCACACACAGCAACAAAACAAAATGAAGTGTTCACTGAGTCTGCTCATCAATATTAATCATTCAGCTACACTAGATACAGCAGTAGCTATATTTAAACTTATAGACAGAAACTGAATGACGTATTTTGGTCTTGTGTTGACAGAAAGGAATACTCCTAGGCAAAGGAATTTGCATGAAGTGCACACACAGCAACATAAAACAAATAAAGGTGTGTTCACTGAGTCTGCTCATCAAATCATTCAGCTACATGATGGACCTGGGAAGGAGAGCAAATACATTAGATAGGGTTATGCATGCTAACACCCAGCACCAGCAAACTGTATTCATAGGATTATATGGTTCACTCGTCTGGTTCCAGAAAAGAAAACGGAGTCTGACCAGGATCACGTGAGGGCAGATACGTAGTGCATAAAATATAGTGCATGTCTTATGCTAGTTTATCGTCGTACGTACTGCGACGATAAGCTGGGCGGGGCCTGGGAACGAGGCTAACATTATGCGCAGGAGAAAATCCTAGCGCTGTAGGGGCGGTACCGGTATACGCGCGCGAGTTTGTGTACTGCACGGACGCAAGTTTGTGTACTGCGCGCACGCGAGTTTGTGTACTGCGCGCGCGCGACCGTCAACTCGAACTCGAACTCGAACTCGAACTCGAACTCGAACTTTAGTAATACCCATCCTTGAGCTGTGCCCTCAGACTGGGTGTATGAACAACTGACTACTGTATATTGCCATACAACTTGTGGGATTGAATATTAGGAAGAAATTCTTCTTCAGGGTTGCCGATCATGTACCTTAAGTTAATTCTGCATGCCTGTTCTGGTCCCAGCTGGATGCTGGTTTTTCTCAAGCTACGTACCTATTGGCTAATGGGAATGCAGCACAAACACATTTTCAAGTCTGGTATCCTGTACCAATATCAAAGGAGGGGGATTCTGTGTTGTTGCTTTTATTTTCGGTCTATACCATTTATGGATACATGATACATACATGTGTTGCCATGGCAATTATTTTTAAGTGCTAGAATAATGGTTGATACAAAGCATTACCAAGCTGGCTTTATCCCACACTCAGCCAACATCTCCAGATAGTTTTTGGCCATGTATTCACCAGTATGCGACTCCTCAAGTGGCATTACATGCAATACGGCAGACTTACTTGCAGTGGGCAGTTAGGCTGAGAAGGGAAGCACCACCACCATCACAGCTCCAAGCATCGTATGTGAAACTGAAGAAACGTATGCCAGCAAGCTGCTGTTTACGGCAGCCTTCGCTTCATTATCAATTTGAGGTAGAATATTCTCTGTCACGTACTTGGGAGAGAATATCGTGGCTCTAACTCATGCACTAGACGTGTAAAACCAGGATCATCCACCAGAGAGAATGGCTGGGAATCAAGCGCTATCATTTCAGTCACTCGCCAATGAATCCTATGTGCACGAGGATCGTTTATATCCCACAACCGCACCCGTTCAGCGGCCTCAATCAACGAGACCTTCCGCGGGACTGCCTTTCCCTTTCCTTTGTCTTGCTCCACTTTCTCCGATGCCTTCTCGTACTCTACGTACTGCTCGCTGTGCTTCATTTTAGATGATGAACTAAGTTTGTAGTGATGTAGGTTTTGGTGTTGCGCCCACAACGCGAAATAGACTTTTCACATATCCTACATATCGCGAACTTGGTGTCCTCTCCCACCACAAAGTGATCCCAGATAGGCGTCTTTTTCCTGGCTATAGACATCGCCATGGTACAGGCTGCCAGCTAAGCATTTTTTTTGCACGCGGTGCGTAATGCACATGCACACTAGCTTTATCGGCTTATCGGTGATCGAACTACCGATTTCCGATACAGTTAAACTATTGAATGTCGGCTGATATCCGATAGCTGATCCGATTATCGGTGCAACACTATTTAACATTTCGACCTGAGTAGGTCTTCCTCAGGGTGTGTAGTACACCCTGAAGAAGACCTACCCAGGTCAAAACGTTGTGTATTAAATTATTGCATCTCAGTCGCTAACTTTCGTGGCAGATTCTGACTACTCCTACCTACTATGTAGTCTCCCACTAATATGCCCCCTTCAAGAATACACCCTCCCCTCTTTATCTCCAAAGTTCCTGCATGGGGTAGTTTGACTTGTTTTAACGCCCCGGTCTGGTGAGCGTCTATACTACAGGTGCTTAATATGTTATGTTGTGATGCAAGGCCACTTGCTGAGCTGCAGGAAACACCAGCAGACTCTTTGGAAATTCCCAAGGTACATGACTTGGCTGTTCTTGAGGATAGCTACAGCAATGTTGTCATTGCCCTCTTGCTGAAGTGGCAGCTCTTCTCAATGATGTAGGGAGACTACACAGCTTTGTAAACATGATGACCACGAACAGTTCTCTTGATCCTTTGTACTGGTGTCATAATAATTTGTGTAGCGTTTGCGTAAAAGCTTTGTGGGGTATATACTTGAGACTAATTGCATATTCAAACATAAGCCCTCCCGCATGGCCACTCAAGGCTACGTAGATGTAGTACAAAATTGGGGGGCAGGTGGTAGGCTACAGTACTGCAACATGAAAGTAGTTGTCATGACTGCTTGCTGGGTGTACGTACCATGTCATGTGATTCAAGGCTTCAACTGTCCACTGAGTCTGTGCAGGATTGGCTGCATGGCTGGTACGTACATGCTCAACATGTTGCAGCTGTAATAGCAACACAGCAGTCAAACGACTGCGTTGCTATCGCAGTGAAAGTGTTTCCAGTTAGAGTGTAGCGTATGTGTAAGTTTTAAACGACTAAGGATTTCCCTAGTTGGATAATTGGTTTGTATGACTAATCGACTAATTGAGTAGTAGGACAGGCCATCAGTAAACCCCTTTTAACTTTTTGGATGAAATTTTTAACTTGTGATTCACATTTAGGTGATCGTGTATCAATTCACTGTTGCTTTTGTGCATACATGATACACAGGATGCAGTATAAGCTGATGTCAAAGCATTTACCTAGCAGTGTGTTGCCACGGCAATTAACAAGTGTATTGTAAACTGCTGGGGTTGTTGTTCGACTAAAGCACATGAACCCACTATTAAGCGCATACTTCAAGGTCAACCCTGAGTGCACTGATAAGAATGGGCAGTCTCCACTTCACTATGCTTGCAGGTATGTACTGATTCTCTTGAGATAATCAGTTTGAGGACCACAGCAAGTGTACAAAATGCTTTTGTACATATTACAGTGGAACCTGTCTAATGCAGTCACCTAGGGGCCAAGTAGCTGTATTTGGCCTCATTAGAGAGGTGGCTGCAATGTAGATGACCACTCTAGCTAAAGCAGTCGTGAAGTTTTAATGTGATTGACCTCATTACAAACATCCTTGTGACAACTTCGATTCAAGTAACTTCCATGAAAAAGACAACTAATGACTTTAAGTATTGTAAAATACTTGACTGTTTCATTTTTGTATCCTCAGTTTGGCACTTTCTATAATGTTAAATGCACACGTTCACGTACGCAACACATGCGCACACTCAGTGGCCATTATTGGCGCTTGTCCCATCTTCGTAGCTAGCGCAGAATACAAGATCGTTCTCATACATGACTTTCACTGTTGATATGAGGCGTGACAACATATGACGGTCATGCCGTGTATTACGTGAGACGATTTCCCAGGCCTTTCCCCTCCATTTTTGCATACTGCAAGCAATCAAAAACTGGAGGTGTAGAAGGCCTGGGAATGAGGCTATCAGTTCAGTCAGTCATGTAATTCAATTGGTCGGTCAGGCCTAGTGTAAATTCTACTGAGGGAATCTGTCAAAAGACCACTGTGTGAGCACTCACTTGTCATAGAGAATGTATTCTGGTCTGATTGCATCACAAACCAAGTGAGGTCTCCCGGAAGTTCCTAATTGGAAACAGTTGTGCCATCATGCAAGAATTCAAAGTCGCAATGTGTGCTACTAAGTTCAGTTATGATGGGGGAATTTTTACTTCCAAAACTCACTACTGTAGCATTAGACTCATAGAAATTCCAGGAAATCACTCATTAGATTGGATGTACCACTGTCTGTCGACAAATCAATCTTTGGTGTGACTGTTGTGGCTTTGAGAAAAAACGTGTTGAATGTAGAGCCTCGGAGTCCTAGCTATTTGAAGTCAGTCTCCTTAACGAGTAGTAGCTTAAGCAGTTTTGTGCTCATTGTTTTTGCCAAGAAAGTGTGAAGTGTGTGACCCTGACCCAGACTGTGATCTTTGTAAATTGTGTTTGTGGTGCTTTGATAAGTACATTTCCTGGTATCAGTAGATTGGATTTGGTTTACTGTGCTAGTTATATTGGATTAGTGGAAACTCCAGGAATTGAATTCATACTGCTTGATTGCTAGATTGGATATACCAGTTTATTAGCATAGCAACAGTAATTCTTCTCCACGGGTTCAGCTGATCATGAATCCATCTGCATATTTGTTCTGACCAACAGAGCAAAGCGTGCACCCTACAGTGTGTTGCCATGGCGATTAACATGTGTATTGTAGTGTAAAGTGCTGGATTGGTGGTTGATACAAAAGTCTTGTATGCCATAACTCAATCGCTCTCTTGGAAGTTCTACAGCTCTTACGAAGGCCCCACGAGAGAACAGACGAAGCCAACTTGCCGACTTGATGGTGATCTTTAATGGTTCCCACGTGGGTAGCATCCGTCACATTACTCCATTCACGATCTCTTGAAACTCAACGTGATACGGAGTTTCGCGTACCTCCGTAAGCGTGTCCCACCTCCTCTGGGTGCAGCTGATCATGGATTATTCTGACCAACAGAGCAAAGCATGCACCCTACAGTGTGTTGCCATGGCAATTAACTGGCTATTGTAGAGTAAAGTGGTTGATACAAAACCCTTGTAAGCTGTGGTTATTAACCTCGCCCATGCGGGGGCAAGGTTCTAGTACTCATCGTGTGTGTCTGTGTGTGTATCTGTCTGTTACTGTTCTAGCGGGCACTGCGGGTACTTGACCAGTGAGACCAAGGTAGCAAAAGAAAGCGCTTGACATAAGGAACTAAGTTAACATAACAATATGGATAAAAATGTTTAGTTTGAGAGTTATGACAGTTTTTAGCTCACCGCGAAAACTTTACTGTGTGCTTGTGCCACAAAATCGACATCAGCGGGTCACTAGCGCTGTTACTAGACTACTGGTACGTTAAGCATGGCGTCTAGCGACACCAGCGCTACTACACATTAAGCGGCACAAAGTGACAAACTTATGAGCTAGCTGGCTATAGTCTGGTTCCTGGGATCCTGATCCCAGACCCCGAACCCGCACCAGATGACACGTGATGCTTGCACATGCAGTATGCTCATACGTACGTACGTAGACATGCATGTGGCTATACCTTTGGACGGCTCGGTTGGTGTTTAGCTTAGCACATTTTATGCACGATGCCTTTTACTAGGCTATGTCCACAGTGCTCTGCACCTGTTAAGATTAAGATAGGTGAATGCGTTTGTGGTCACTCTTTTCGAAAGCGGAGGTCCATTGCTACTAAGGACAGCAAATGGATAGAGATGAAGTGCAAAATAGAATTCAGGGTTGTCCGGGATTGCCATCGCATATCCCAGGATGTCCCAGGGCATCATTGTTTGTGTCGTTATCCTACCCCAACCCAAACCCTGACCCATTGTCCTATCCTTAAGGGTCCAGATCAGTAGGACACTTGATGGCAATCCCGGACAGTTGTCGACTGTGATAACTCGTGTAAAAATAATTTTGTGTATAATGTTTTAGTGGTTTATGGCAACCACGAAAATTTCCAGATATGCTGTATAATGCCCCTGTCATGCTGGCATGGCAAGCCAACATGGACTTACAGTTTGTGCTAAATGCATATGCCTGTGTCATGTATGTTGCCTCATACATCATGAAGACTGATAGAGCTATGGATGAGATACTGAAGAATGTAGCCTCTGAAGTTAGAACAGAAGAATTTAAAACCCAAATAAGGAAAGTTTGGTCTGCTTTCTTATCCCACAGGGAGGTCAGCGCACAAGAGACTGTGTGCCGTGTACTCCCCATACCAATGAAACAGTTGAGTAGAGCTGTTGTCTTTGTCGACACTAATCCTAAGAGTGAGAGGATTGCTGTGCTGAAGGATAGTGCAACCCTTAGCCAGCTTGAGGATGACGACACTGATGTGTTTCAGAAAAGCCTTGTTAGTAGGTACATGCATAGACCTCAGAATCTGCAATCCATGTGTCTAGCAGAGTTTGCAGCTACTTTTGTTACCAACTACAAACTCTCTTGTACTTTGTCAATGCAAAACCAACAACACAGTAGGCCTGGGACTGAGGTTTTCACCTCTCTTCCACCTGTGTAGCAAAGCAAAATGGGGTAGCGCTGGGAATGAGTCTACAAATGTTGTTCCTCCCCCTCCTCCTTCACTCCTCTCCCCTCCATCTCCCCCCTCCAGGTATCACCTGATCACTCCCTAGTGAATGAGGAGTCACTGGAGTTTCAGTGCACACTGTGCGGTGAGAGAATCAAGTGAGTAGCTCTAGCTGAGTACGAGCCCTATGTCCATGCTTCCAAGCCCTTCCCACTCCACCAACTCATGGTGGAGTTGTGAAGCAATTGGAACTAACAGCTAGTGCAGTTACCTACTGATCTTCATATTTACCTGAAGATCAAGATGTTCCAACATCTGTAACAGATGTTGGAACATCTTGATCTTCAGGTAAATATGAAGATCAGTTGGCAACGAGTCTTAACCACAAATGTCATCTATTTTTGAAATTTCAAAGTGCACCTCGTTGAACACCTCATGTAAAGCCACCGATTCTTTACTGTAAAGAATCATTGGCTTTACATGAGGTGTTGAACGAGTGTACTTTGAAACTTCAAATATTTATGGTTAAGACTCATAATCATAGAACCGCATTTGGCCCCTCAACAGGAAATGAAAGTGTTAACTACGTAGTTGTTTATTACATGGTCTTGGATAGCTATTACTATCCTGTTGTTCAAAATCTTTCAAGTCCGCAGTTGTACATGTACATGCACTCCCAGAGATACGTAGCTGTTCTGGGACTTTAGGTTGTATAGCTTAATTAGATATGTGACTGACCAGTCATATTCCTAAGTGACCTGGTGTAATCACGTTTGTAAACAGGGCCATTCTTGTGCTAACCACTGTACACAGCAGTGGGCAATTGTTTACATAGATCATGATTACACTCACGAGCTTGTGGGGTATGAGATCAGTTGTAACTGGATACCGCCAAGGTGTTGCACTGATCCTGGGTATGTGCTCAGTATAGCCTCGTTCCCAGGCCTATTCCTGTCTGGATTGAGGTACTTGAAATCCTCACAAATGGATGAATTAAGAGTCACTATGCTTGTGTTAATCTTTGTCCAGGTCCGAGCCTGCAGCTCTGGAGGACCGGCACCTTGGAGCAGTCGAGTTGAACTGTGCAAGGATGAGGAAGAAGGTTAGGGACCTCGTAGAATGTTGATGCTTTTGGTTAGGCTCTTCCTGTCTTTGCAAAATCAACCATATAATATTTTGCAGTTGTCCTGATTGTATAAAAGAAAGTTTTCCATGCATGTTGATAATGTTGATAACGCTTCCGGTCAGTGTGGGCCTCGCTGGTAGTACTTGGTAATTAACAGTATGCCGAGAGGCTCATATTTAGTTATTGTGTACTCCATGTAATCGATATTCCATTCATCCTGTAGCAAACTGATCTGATACCGAAGATGAACTTTGCTAAGAAAAGAGTTACAGTAATTTTACTATTTGCATTTTGACAACTCCATTTAATAATATTATTCCGCATTCCTCAAGTATTTTTATTGCTAATATTCTTGATCACTTGACTCAGGTAAATGTAGGTGGAGAGTGCTTACAAGTAACTTGCTAGTTGGTTTGTTATGTGCTCAGTATAGCCTTGTTCCCAGACCTATCCCCTTCATTGATTTGCATTGACAATAAGCCACTCTTCCACATCCATGTACTATTAAATTTGTCAGATGAACAGAAGCGGAGTAGGCCTGGGAACGAGGCTATGCACAGTACACATGCACTTTTGAGATATACTATTCAACAGTGAGTATCCTGCCGTTTATAGGGTCTGGGATCCATGCATGCCGATTACACTGAAAACAAGTGAATTCAGCATGTGCACAGAATTCTCCACTGAGGTCGGAATCACTGCATGGCCACACCACTGAATGTTTACAGCAGTGACTGTGCTTGTCCCATCAGCATGCGCACTAGCTAGCTGTATATGGAGCAACATTTCACTTCCGGTATGTACAGTACGTCTGACTTATGATCTTTTCCCAGACCTTTCATCCGGCGCGTGTACAGTTATATATCACTTCCAGTAAAATCAAAGGCTGCAATCTGTGATGGAGTTGGTTGGTTGGTTGGTTGGTTGGAGACCAACCAATTTATGTGTCCCAAATATATACTTAAAATGCATAATCCCCCTAATTTACAATCCAACAATTCAACTATGCAGATGAAACCTGCAACATTATATTGAAATTCATGGCGTATATATTACGTGTATATGCCTCGGGCATATCATTCCCAGTTGAGTGGGTGTTCTGGGAACGAGCCCTGATTTAGCCAACCGGAAGTACT
Source organism: Axinella damicornis (assembly GCA_963931865.1). Lineage (NCBI taxonomy): Eukaryota > Metazoa > Porifera > Demospongiae > Axinellida > Axinellidae > Axinella > Axinella damicornis. Next base: position 10,705,278 of record OZ007506.1, on the reverse strand, counting down.
TTTATACTATAGCGTTAATAAGTAGCCAAAGGCCCTCCCCCTTAATTATTGACTCGAGAGTTTTGCTGCGACAGAAGCTAGTTCGAGCTGGGACTGTACGGTGATGAATGGATTTATTTCTCTCACTGTACTGGCAGTAGCCCTCCACACCGGTGAGTAATGAGAATGCTGAGCCCGTGGGGGCCATCTCACATGCATTGTGCAAAAAGTGGTTGTACACATTGAGTAATTAAGAAGATTGCGTGTGAATTTAGCATCTATGGTTGTAGCTCAACTGGAGGCATGTGTACGGTTCTTGACTGAATGAATTCCTTCCTGCGTTGTATATAGACCCTGTAGCAATTTGCATCTTCATGTCTAGTGCTGGTTATCTGAGCGTGTAGTATTACCGCAGCGTATAACACAGTGCATTGCACAGCTACTGATGCATGAACATTATTTGTATATATGCAAAAGAGGTACCACAACCATCCAGTAAAACAGGGCTAAAAGCTCTGTCTTTCAATTTCCTCCTCAATGCCAGGCTGGTGCCTCAAGCCCTGTCGCATTGGGGACCTCATTCCAAGTGGGTCGCCTGGCTCAGTGGTGGGGCTTAGTCTTGCGTGGCCCAGACCCTTCCTGCGATGATTAGTGGGGCGGGGCGAAAGGGAGGGGAGGGAGGAAGAAGGGTCTGGTGACTCTGAACAAGATGCCGTTGCAAAATGGAATGTAATTATAGAAATAATCTTCCGTAAATGTAATATTGCACGTGACTTACTTCAAGTATGCTATACTAGTAGCATAGATCACACACTGACACAGCTAGAGCACACAGCTAGAGCCATGGCTATCAAGGAAGAGCGCTGTAGCGTCTGCCTCAAAGACTTGCCGAAGAGTAGTACGCGAAGGAGACTTAACAGTGAGACATTCCAGAACCCGTGCGGAGACTCACGGAGACGTCCGTATCGCATGCAAATTATCTTCACTTTGTTTGCACATCAACTGCTTGTAGCCTAGCTGTGAAACTGCTAAGGAGGCAGTCTTGAATCTTCTCGGCCATGTCAACTATAAATCTAGTCACGCGCTCAAAGTGGAAATCGTGCCACAAATTACATGCTGCTTCAATCTGGTTGGTTCTACCTGCATTCCGGCAGAGCCAACAACATCCTGTTCAGAGTCACCAGACCCTTCTTCCCTCCTTCCCTCCTCCCGCCCCGCCCACTAATCGCCGCGGGAAGTGTTCGAACTCTGCAAAGGTGTACGAAATTTCATATTCTGACTGTGCAGTTGTGATCACCATTGTACACTAATGTGTAACCTTGGTGATGAATCATTGTGTTCTGATTGGTCACACAAATAAATGCTTGTCCTATTGGCTGTATGTGACTAAGTCTAGCCTCATTCTTAGGCCTGCCCCATTTTTGTTTTGCTGTTGTGTTGACAATAATACATGAAAGTGAAAGAGCCAACATATAACGGAGAAGGCCTGGAGTGTTCATCACGTAAGTGACATCAGGTGGATGTGAGGTTGACCTAGGGGGGAGGTTGGGCCAAACTGCAAATAGAGTAATAAACAGTGGTCAAGTAGAGTTGTCTCAAACGTCTGGAGTCTTGTGAAGCCTTCAAATCTACAAACCAATTGAATGGTTAATGAACTGAATGCAGCAACTATGACCCAACAGGCCTTCCCTGTTTTTACTGCTCTTTTGCCTCCTTGTGCTATATTCTCTCGCTAATGTGACCCCTTTGAGTAAGTTATGTAAGCTTTAGATTAGCAAACTACATGATGTTTTCCTTTCCCTCTGTGATTATATGGCAAGAGCTCATAAGTAGGTCGCGGCTCAAGAATTTCATCTGATTTGTACCACAGCTACATGTATCAAAATGAGCAATAAGCTTAGCAGGTACCTTATCACTTAAGCCGTCTACAGACGGCATGAGACTTTAATCAGTGATGTCAGACTTCCGGCCATGTCCAAGGGACTTAGGCTCCCCGCCAGCAGAGAGGGCGGGACAGGGGGAGGTGGGTTGGTTTCAGCACTCGGCCGAGGTAGCATGGCCGCTTCTGCTACTGCCTCCTACGCTTCTGCTAGCTTGGCATCACTGTCATAGGAGATGAAATCTGGTTAGATATTTCAGGCCAAAGAGTAGCTTGAGTGGTTCTGAGACTAGTGCAGTGTATCAGAAAGTGTTCCTTGATTTGTACATGTGGGTGTAAAACAGTTGCTGAGCACTGCCGAGGGAGTGGTGAATTTGTCCAGTTAATGTTGGACACACTGTTCACTGCATTCTGTGTCTTAATTAACTCTTAAAAATATCTGGAGAATTTATCTTGACCGTAGCCATGTGTAGGTGTGGCCAGCCTATAATTATTTGTTCCAGTATGTCACTTCTATCTGCTTACAAAGAAGGGAGATCTGCATCGGTTTGTTAACAATTACAGTGAAGGTGATCCGATTCCGACTTCACTTCAAGTATGAATGAATGGTGAGAACTGTCACAAGGACATTGCAAGAGAGAATAGCAGCTTCTTGATCTTTGCTAAGATCTTGTGATGCTTTCTTCTGCTTTTGCGGTTTCGCCCTTAGTATGATCTGCCTACTGTTTTGACATACATGTGTACGCGCATTGTCCTGCAGAAGTCACATGGTAACTGAATGTGGTGAGGTTGGTGTCTGTTAGAGGCACTGGTGCATCACTCTTTGCTCTTTCACTTCATAAACAATATGTGATCTGATTTCTTGTTGAACCTCCAGGCTAGTGTAAAAGCTTAAGCAAGTGAAGATGTATGTGTTGGAAACAAATTGGGAATTTCAATTGAGATTGCATAATGTGATCTCTGAATCCCAGATTTACATGCCAATCACCAGATGGCACACCCAATGTAGATATTTGCAAGAGTGCTGCACAATCACAACGCTGTGTGTGCACGTATGTCAGCTAGTGCATTGTTGAGGTTTTGCATGTGCTGAATGGCTGTCTGTAGCTGTAGCTCGATTGCACTGTAGTAAGTGACATTTTATGTGGTTTGAGGGAGCTAAGATCTAGGCTATGATACTACCAAGGTTCCATGGTGACTGTTTGACCTTAAGGTTACGGGATACTCATGTGCGTGCCTTGAGAAATGTATTGGGAAATGTATACTTAAACTCGCTAACCAGGTACGAACAGCATGAGCAACTTGATTCTAGAGGTGGAGGTGCGTTGTCACAAGGTGCAGGGCGTGATGGAAGCTTTTGCCGATACGCCGTGCAAAAACGAGCAGTTCAGTTCACCAAAAAGCCGCATTCACCGCTTTTCTCGAGCGAGACAGCAGATAAATTGCCAGGGATTATGCTATCGATAAAAGCTTCCGTCATGATCTGCACCTTGTGACAGCGCACCTCCACCTCCAGAATCAAGTTGCTGACGCTGTTCGTACCAGAGATTTTTGGTTAGCGATCTTAAGTATACATTTCCCAATACATTTCGCACGGCGCGCGCACGAGTATCCCATAACCTTAACTGATAGAGAGGATGCAACAAGAAATTGTGTAGTGACCGTAACATGAGGCTCGGCCCTGAATTGTGTGTAGGAACTTCACTAGTAGTATGTCTGCACGTCGATGTATGATCTTCATGCTACATACTGATCCAATCTTCAGAATGCGTGCCTCATTTGGTACGCATATTTGGGATTCTGAGGTTGTGCTATGCAAGCTCTGGATGTATGGGGACACTTGAATTGTTATATACACATTCTTGTCCGCTTGCATCACAAGTCAACTGGGTTTCCTGGAACGTATGAAGAAGTTATGCCGCACTGAAGGATACTCGCTACATGTACCGAAATGCCTACGTACTACCAGACGGGTATAATATAACACCTTCAGTTAGTCTGAGCAAGCAGTGACAATCACCACTAGTCCTGGCACTGGAGATACTGTTACTAGCGTCTTCATCCCGACCAACCATTGCTTTTGGTGTCATGCATCACTTCTTGTTTGTTTGCTTCTCTTTGGCAACATATAAGGTATCAAACTGACCAAGTGACTAAGATTGCATCAGGATACAACTCCACAGTACTGTTTGTCAGGGATTTATAACTGTAAACAAACCTCATCCTTGGACTGTGATCTCAGAATGAGTGTGTTTACTGTTAAACTGAAGCTTCAGATGGCTGCAGCTTCAGGATTATCACCCAACACAAGAGCAGATGATGACATCATTGAAAAAACAACGATGTCATCATGCACTCTTGCCCAACATAAATGAAAGATCAAGTATTTATTTCTAGCAGCATTTGCAAATCCCAGGTCCACTGGAGAATTAACCTCGTTCCCAGGCTATCGCCCAGCTTTTGCACGGGAGAACCTGGGAACGAGGCTACGTGTGAATAGGGTTCGTGAGTTGGACGAAGTCACAGTGCATATAGGTGCATATACGGGTTTTGGAGGTGAATTACATCATGCTATTGCGTATTGCTGGGTCATAGACCACTGAAACTGTGCAATTAGAGATTGCTAGAGATTACTAGAGCTAGTTATACCTGGTACCTTCGCTCTTCTTGCTGTTCTGAGACCCGCTATGCCCACGTTAAACTTCCAGTCTTTCTACACCTTTCGACGCTTGACTTCACTCACGTGAGGAAATGTTCCAGGCCCTCCCCGCTGTACCTTACTGCAAGCGACGAAAGTTGGGTGTGGGACTGGGAATGAGGCTAAGCTAGTCTTGTGTCCCATCTACGTACTGACATTCCAAATGAAGTGGCTATACGTTTTAGCTTTCGTAAGTGATTTGTAAGGCCATTATGTTCATTGGAGAGCTGGCACATCCCCCCCCCCCCCCCCCCCCCCCCCCACTGGACAGGGAGAGAGGTACACTACCACAGAACATGCACCCTTCACCGGCTGAGTCTTCTCCCATTCCTCTTTTAACCATAGAGTCGGTCGACTCCATTATATAGGGATATGACAGACACAATATACGTATGCTAATAACTCCCACAAAATAAATGAACGGGCAGATTATAAGCCCTTGTAACAATGTACCGTTCATCTTCAAGAAACTATGGCTTTGTTTGTCTCACCATTTTCGTCATTTGTACGCATGTGCACTTAAACAATCAGTTAGCAACAATAGGTAATAATTACTCAAGGTTGCTGAATTAGAAGTGCCTTGCGTTCGGGATCAATGAATGTAGCATTGTTTGTCTATGTTGTCAATCGAATGTTGGAACGAGGCACTCGATAGGACTGAAGTAAGCCCTCGGGAAAGGCACATGAAGATTCTGACCACACGGCCGTGATCGCTGTAGTTCACTGATGAGTTTGGTGACAACTTTATTAGTGCAGATAGTGTGTAACTAGTCTTGTTTATTGCTAAGTTGCATAATAAATGCTATATAGGGGAGAAGAGCGTGTCTGTATAGTATCTCTACTCTACCTTCTCATAACGTATTTTCCCTAAGCTAGCCAGTTTTGATAGACAATCATGAGAGTTGTTATCGCTCTAGCAAGGAGGGTGGTTGTTGCCATACCGACAGAATGTTATCAAGCTGGCCAAGGATTCCACATTACTGTTTGTTGGCTATAAACAAACCTCATCCTTGAGCTGTGCCCTCAGACTGGGTGTATGAACAACTGACTACTGTATATTGCCATACAACTTGTGGGATTGAATATTAGGAAGAAATTCTTCTTCAGGGTTGCCGATCATGTACCTTAAGTTAATTCTGCATGCCTGTTCTGGTCCCAGCTGGATGCTGGTTTTTCTCAAGCTACGTACCTATTGGCTAATGGGAATGCAGCACAAACACATTTTCAAGTCTGGTATCCTGTACCAATATCAAAGGAGGGGGATTCTGTGTTGTTGCTTTTATTTTCGGTCTATACCATTTATGGATACATGATACATACATGTGTTGCCATGGCAATTATTTTTAAGTGCTAGAATAATGGTTGGTACAAAGCAATACCAAGCTGGCTTTATCCCACACTCAGCCAACATCTCCAGATAGTTTTTGGCCATGTATTCACCAGTATGCGACTCCTCAAGTGGCATTACATGCAATACGGCAGACTTACTTGCAGTGGGCAGTTAGGCTGAGAAGGGAAGCACCACCACCATCACAGCTCCAAGCATCGTATGTGAAACTGAAGAAACGTATGCCAGCAAGCTGCTGTTTACGGCAGCCTTCGCTTCATTATCAATTTGAGGTAGAATATTCTCTGTCACGTACTTGGGAGAGAATATCGTGGCTCTAACTCATGCACTAGACGTGTAAAACCAGGATCATCCACCAGAGAGAATGGCTGGGAATCAAGCGCTATCATCTCAGTCACTCGCCAATGAATCCTATGTGCACGAGGATCGTTTATATCCCACAACCGCACCCATTCAGCGGCCTCAATCAACGAGACCTTCCGCGGGACTGCCTTTCCCTTTCCTTTGTCTTGCTCCACTTTCTCCGATGCCTTCTCGTACTCTACGTACTGCTCGCTGTGCTTCATTTTAGATGATGAACTAAGTTCGTAGTGTTGTAGGTTTTGGTGTTGCGCCCACAACGCGAAATAGACTTTTCACATATCCTACATATTGCGAACTTGGTGTCCTCTCCCACCACAAAGTGATCCCAGATAGGCGTCTTTTTCCTGGCTATAGACATCGCCATGGTACAGGCTGCCAGCTAAGCATTTTTTTGCGTAATGCACATGCACACTAGCTTTATCGGCTTATCGGTGATCGAACTACCGATTTCCGGTACAGTTAAACTATTGAATGTCGGCTGATATCCGATAGCTGATCCGATTATCGGTGCAACACTATTTAACATTTCGACCTGAGTAGGTCTTCCTCAGGGTGTGTAGTACACCCTGAAGAAGACCTACCCAGGTCAAAACGTTGTGTATTAAATTATTGCATCTCAGTCGCTAACTTTCGTGGCAGATTCTGACTACTCCTACCTACTATGTAGTCTCCCGCTAATATGCCCCCTTCAAGAATACACCCTCCCCTCTTTATCTCCAAAGTTCCTGCATGGGGTAGTTTGACTTGTTTTAACGCCCCGGTCTGGTGAGCGTCTAAACTACAGGTGCTTAATATGTTATGTTGTGATGCAAGGCCACTTGCTGAGCTGCAGGAAACACCAGCAGACTCTTTGGAAATTCCCGAGGTACATGACTTGGCTGTTCTTGAGGATAGCTACAGCAATGTTGTCATTGCCCTCTTGCTGAAGTGGCAGCTCTTCTCGATGATGTAGGGAGACTACACTACACAGCTTTGTAAACATGATGACCACGAACAGTTCTGTTGATCCTTTTTACTGGTGTCATAATAATTTGTGTAGCGTTTGCGTAAAAGCTTTGTGGGGTATATACTTGAGACTAATTGCATATTCAAACATAAGCCCTCCCGCATGGCCACTCAAGGCTACGTAGATGTAGTACAAAATTGGGGGGCAGGTGGTAGGCTACAGTACTGCAACATGAAAGTAGTTGTCATGACTGCTTGCTGGATGTACGTACCATGTCATGTGATTCAAGGCTTCAACTGTCCACTGAGTCTGTGCAGGATTGGCTGCATGGCTGGTACGTACATGCTCAACATGTTGCAGCTGAAATAGCAACACAGCAGTCAAATGACTGCGTTGCTATCGCAGTGAAAGTGTTTCCAGTTAGAGTGTAGCGTATGTGTAAGTTTTGAACGACTAAGGATTTTCCCTAGTTGGATAATTGGTTTGTATGACTAATCGACTAATTGAGTAGTAGGACAGGCCATCAGTAAACCCCTTTTAACTTTTTGGATGAAATTTTTAACTTGTGATTCACATTTAGGTGATCGTGTATCAATTCACTGTTGCTTTTGTGCGTACATGATACACAGGATGCAGTATAAGCTGATGTCAAAGCATTTACCTAGCAGTGTGTTGCCACGGCAATTAACAAGTGTACTGTAAACTGCTGGGTTTGTTGTTCGACTAAAGCACATGAACCCACTATTAAGCGCATACTTCAAGGTCAACCCTGAGTGCACTGATAAGAATGGGCAGTCTCCACTTCACTATGCTTGCAGGTATGTACTGATTCTCTTGAGATAATCAGTTTGAGGACCACAGCAAGTGTACAAAATGCTTTTGTACATATTACAGTGGAACCTGTCTAATGCAGTCACCTAGGGGCCAAGTAGCTGTATTTGGCCTCATTAGAGAGGTGGCTGCAATGTAGATGACCACTCTAGCTAAAGCAGTCGTGAAGTTTTAATGTGATTGACCTCATTACAAACATCCTTGTGACAACTTCCATTCAAGTAACTTCCATGAAAAAGACAACTAATGACTTTAAGTATTGTAAAATACTTGACTGTTTCATTTTGTATCCTCAGTTTGGCACTTTCTATAATGTTAAATGCACACGTTCACGTACGCAACACATGCGCACACTCAGTGGCCATTATTGGCGCTTGTCCCATCTTCGTAGCTAGCGCAGAATACAAGATCGTTCTCATACATGACTTTCACTGTTGATATGAGGCGTGACAACATATGACGGTCATGCCGTGTATCACGTGAGACGATTTCCCAGGCCTTTCCCCTCCATTTTTGCATACTGCAAGCAATCAAAAACTGGAGGTGTAGAAGGCCTGGGAATGAGGCTATCAGTTCAGTCAGTCATGTAATTCAATTGGTCGGTCAGGCCTAATGTAAATTCTACTGAGGGAATCTGTCAAGACCACTGTGTGAGCACTCACTTGTCATAGAGAATGTATTCTGGTCTGATTGCATCACAAACCAAGTCAGGTCTCCCGGAAGTTCCTAATTGGAAACAGTTGTGCCATCATGCAAGAATTCAAAGTCGCAATGTGTGCTACTGAGTTCAGTTATGATGGTGGAATTTTTACTTCCAAAACTCACTACTGTAGCATTAGACTCATAGAAATTCCAGGAAATCACTCATTAGATTGGATGTACCAATTTCTGTCGACAAATCAATCTTTGGTGTGACTGTTGTGGCTTTGAGAAAAAACCTGTTGAATGTAGAGCCTCGGAGTCCTAGCTATTTGTAGTCAGTCTCCTTAACGAGTAGTAGCTTAAGCAGTTTTGTGCTCATTGTTTTTGCCAAGAAAGTGTGAAGTGTGTGACCCTGACCCAGACTGTGATCTTTGTAAATTGTGTTTGTGGTGCTTTGATAAGTACATTTCCTGGTATCAGTAGATTGGATTTGGTTTACTGTGCTAGTTATATTGGATTAGTGGAAACTCTAGGAATTGAATTCATACTGCTTGATTGCTAGATTGGATATACCAGTTTATTAGCATAGCAACAGTAATTCTTCTCCACGGGTTCAGCTGATCATGAATCCATCTGCATACTTGTTCTGACCAACAGAGCAAAGCGTGCACCCTACAGTGTGTTGCCATGGCGATTAACATGTGTATTGTAGTGTAAAGTGCTGGATTGGTGGTTGATACAAAAGTCTTGTATGCCATAACTCAATCGCTCTCTTGGAAGTTCTACAGCTCTTACGAAGGCCCCACGAGAGAACAGACGAAGCCAACTTGCCGACTTGATGGTGATCTTTAATGGGTCCCACGTGGGTAGCATCCGTCACATTACTCCATTCACGATCTCTTGAAACTCAACGTGATACGGAGTTTCGCGTACCTCCGTAAGCGTGTCCCACCTCCTCTGGGTGCAGCTGATCATGGATTATTCTGACCAACAGAGCAAAGCATGCACCCTACAGTGTGTTGCCATGGCAATTAACTGGCTATTGTAGAGTAAAGTGGTTGATACAAAACCCTTGTAAGCTGTGGTTATTAACCTCGCCCATGCGGGGGCAAGGTTCTAGTACTCATCGTGTGTGTCTGTGTGTGTATCTGTCTGTTACTGTTCTAGCGGGCACTGCGGGTACTTGACCAGTGAGACCAAGGTAGCAAAAGAAAGCGCTTGACATAAGGAACTAAGTTAACATAACAATATGGATAAAAATGTTTAGTTTGAGAGTTATGAGAGTTTTTAGCTCACCGCGAAAACTTTACTGTGTGCTTGTGCCACAAAATCGACATCAGCGGGTCACTAGCGCTGTTACTAGACTACTGGTACGTTAAGCATGGCGTCTAGCGACACCAGCGCTACTACACATTAAGCGGCACAAAGTGACAAACTTATGAGCTAGCTGGCTATAGTCTGGTTCCTGGGATCCTGATCCCAGACCCCGAACCCGCACCAGATGACACGTAATGCTTGCACATGCAGTATGCTCATACGTACGTACGTAGACATGCATGTGGCTATACCTTTGGACGGCTCGGTTGGTGTTTAGCTTAGCACATTTTATGCACGATGCCTTTTACTAGGCTATGTCCACAGTGCTCTGCACCTGTTAAGATTGAGATAGGTGAATGCGTTTGTGGTCACTCTTTTCGAAAGCGGAGGTCCATTGCTACTAAGGACAGCAAATGGATAGAGATGAAGTGCAAAATAGAATTCAGGGTTGTCCGGGATTGCCATCGCATATCCCGGGATGTCCCAGGGCATCATTGTTTGTGTCGTTATCCTACCCCAACCCAAACCCTGACCCATTGTCCTATCCTTAAGGGTCCAGATCAGTAGGACACTTGATGGCAATCCCGGACAGTTGTCGACTGTGATAACTCGTGTAAAAATAATTTTGTGTATAATGTTTTAGTGGTTTATGGCAACCACGAAAATTTCCAGATATGATGCCCCTGTCATGCTGGCATGGCAAGCCAACATGGACTTACAGTTTGTGCTAAATGCATATGCCTGTGTCATGTATGTTGCCTCATACATCATGAAGACTGATAGAGCTATGGATGAGATACTGAAGCATGTAGCCTCTGAAGTTAGAACAGAAGAATTTAAAACCCAAATAAGGAAAGTTTGGTCTGCTTTCTTATCCCACAGGGAGGTCAGCGCACAAGAGACTGTGTACCGTGTACTCCCCATACCAATGAAACAGTTGAGTAGAGCTGTTGTCTTTGTCGACACTAATCCTAAGAGTGAGAGGATTGCTGTGCTGAAGGATAGTGCAACCCTTAGCCAGCTTGAGGATGACGACACTGATGTGTTTCAGAAAAGCCTTGTTAGTAGGTACATGCATTGACCACAGAATCTGCAATCCATGTGTCTAGCAGAGTTTGCAGCTACTTTTGTTACCAACTACAAACTCTCTTGTACTTTGTCAATGCAAAACCAACAACACAGTAGGCCTGGGACTGAGGTTTTCACCTCTCTTCCACCTGTGTAGCAAAGCAAAATGGGGTAGCGCTGGGAATGAGTCTACAAATGTTGTTCCTCCCCCTCCTCCTTCACTCCTCTCCCCTCCATCTCCCCCCTCCAGGTATCACCTGATCACTCCCTAGTGAATGAGGAGTCACTGGAGTTTCAGTGCACACTGTGCGGTGAGAGAATCAAGTGAGTAGCTCTAGCTGAGTACGAGCCCTATGTCCATGCTTCCAAGCCCTTCCCACTCCACCAACTCATGGTGGAGTTGTGAAGCAATTGGAACTAACAACTAGTGCAGTTACCTACTGATCTGTAACAGATGTTGGAACATCTTGATCTTCAGGTAAATATGAAGATCAGTTGGCAAGGAGTCTTAACCACACCTCGTTGAACACCTCATGTAAAGCCACCGATTCTTTACTGTAAAGAATCATTGGCTTTACATGAGGTGTTGAACGAGTGTACTTTGAAACTTCAAATATAGACCACATTTATGGTTAAGACTCATAATCATAGAACCGCATTTGGCCCCTCAACAGGAAATGAAAGTGTTAACTACGTAGTTGTTTATTACATGGTCTTGGATAGCTATTACTATCCTGTTGTTCAAAATCTTTCAAGTCCGCAGTTGTACATGTACATGCACTCCCAGAGATACGTAGCTGTTCTGGGACTTTAGGTTGTATAGCTTAATTAGATATGTGACTGACCAGTCATATTCCTAAATGACCTGGTGTAATCACGTTTGTAAACAGGGCCATTCTTGTGCTAACCACTGTACACAGCAGTGGGCAATTGTTTACATAGATCATGATTACACTCACGAGCTTGTGGGGTATGAGATCAGTTGTAACTGGATACCGCCAAGGTGTTGCACTGATCCTGGGTATGTGCTCAGTATAGCCTCGTTCCCAGGCCTATTCCTGTCTGGATTGAGGTACTTGATAACGCTTCCGGTCAGTGTGGGCCTCGCTGGTAGTACTTGGTAATTAACAGTATGCCGAGAGGCTCATATTTAGTTATTGTGTACTCCATGTAATCGATATTCCATTCATCCTGTAGCAAACTGATCTGATACCGAAGATGAACTTTGCTAAGAAAAGAGTTACAGTAATTTTACTATTTGCATTTTGACAACTCCATTTAATAATATTATTCCGCATTCCTCAAGTATTTTTATTGCTAATATTCTTGATCACTTGACTCGGGTAAATGTAGGTGGAGAGTGCTTACAACTAACTTGCTAGTTGGTTTGTTATGTGCTCAGTATAGCCTTGTTCCCAGACCTATCCCCTTCATTGATTTGCATTGACAATAAGCCACTCTTCCACATCCATGTACTATTAAATTTGTCAGATGAACAGAAGCGGAGTAGGCCTGGGAACGAGGCTATGCACAGTACACATGCACTTTTGAGATATACTATTCAACAGTGAGTATCCTGCCGTTTATAGGGTCTGGGATCCATGCATGCCGTTTACACTGAAAACAAGTGAATTCAGCATGTGCACAGAATTCTCCACTGAGGTCGGAATCACTGCATGGCCACACCACTGAATGTTTACAGCAGTGACTGTGCTTGTCCCATCAGCATGCGCACTAGCTAGCTGTATGGAGCAACATTTCACTTCCGGTATGTACAGTACGTCTGACTTATGATCTTTTCCCAGACCTTTCATCCGGCGCGTGTACAGTTATATATCACTTCCAGTAAAATCAAAGGCTGCAATCTGTGATGGAGTTGGTTGGTTGGTTGGTTGGTTGGTTGGAGACCAACCAATTTATGTGTCCCAAATATATACTTAAAATGCATAATCCCCCTAATTTACAATCCAACAATTCAACTATGCAGATGAAACCTGCAACATTATATTGAAATTCATGGCGTATATATTATATGCCTCGGGCATATCATTCCCAGTTGAGTGGGTGTTCTGGGAACGAGCCCTGATTTAGCCAACCGGAAGTACTTTTATACTGTAGCGTTAATAAGTAGCCAAAGGCCCTCCCCCTTAATTATTGACTCGAGAGTTTTGCTGCGACAGAAGCTAGGTCGAGCTGGGACTGTACGGTGATGAATGGATTTATTTCTCTCACTGTACTGGCAGTAGCCCTCCACACCGGTGAGTAATGAGAATGCTGAGCCCGTGGGGGCCATCTCACATGCATTGTGCAAAAAGTGGTTGTACACATTGAGTAATTAAGAAGATTGCGTGTGAATTTAGCATCTATGGTTGTAGCTCAACTGGAGGCATGTGTACGGTTCTTGACTGAATGAATTCCTTCCTGCGTTGTATATAGACCCTGTAGCAATTTGCATCTTCATGTCTAGTGCTGGTTATCTGAGCGTGTAGTATTACCGCAGCGTATAACACAGTGCATTGCACAGCTACTGATGCATGAACATTATTTGTATATATGCAAAAGAGGTACCACAACCATCCAGTAAAACAGGGCTAAAAGCTCTGTCTTTCAATTTCCTCCTCAATGCCAGGCTGGTGCCTCAAGCCCTGTAGCATTGGGGACCTCATTCCAAGTGGGTCGCCTGGCTCAGTGGTGGGGCTTAGTCTTGCATGGCCCAGACCCTTCCTGCGATGATTAGTGGGGCGGGGCGAAAGGGAGGGGAGGGAGGAAGAAGGGTCTGGTGACTCTGAACAAGATGCCGTTGCAAAATGGAATGTAATTATATTCCGTAAATGTAATATTGCACGTGACTTACTTCAAGTATGCTATACTAGTAGCATAGATCACACACTGACACAGCTAGAGCACACAGCTAGAGCCTTGGCTATCAAGGAAGAGCGCTGTAGCGTCTGCCTCAAAGACTTGCCGAAGAGTAGTACGCGAAGGAGACTTAACAGTGAGACATTCCAGAACCCGTGCGGAGACTCACGGAGACGTCCGTATCGCATGCAAATTATCTTCACTTTGTTTGCACATCAACTGCTTGTAGCCTAGCTGTGAAGCTGCTAAGGAGGCAGTCTTGAATCTTCTCGGCCATGTCAACTATAAATCTAGTCACGCGCTCAAAGCGGAAATCGTGCCACAAATTACATGCTGCTTCAATCTGGTTGGTTCTACCTGCATTCCGGCAGAGCCAACAACATCCTGTTCAGAGTCACCAGACCCTTCTTCCCTCCTTCCCTCCTCCCGCCCCGCCCACTAATCGCCGCGGGAAGGGTTCGAACTCTGCAAAGTTGTACGAAATTTCATATTCTGACTGTGCAGTTGTGATCACCATTGTACACTAATGTGTAACCTTGGTGATGAATCATTGTGTTCTGATTGGTCACACAAATAAATGCTTGTCCTATTGGCTGTATGTGACTAAGTCTAGCCTCATTCTTAGGCCTGCCCCATTTTTGTTTTGCTGTTGTGTTGACAATAATACATGAAAGTGAAAGAGCCAACATATAACGGAGAAGGCCTGGAGTGTTCATCACGTAAGTGACATCAGGTGGATGTGAGGTTGACCTAGGGGGCGAGGTTGGGCCAAACTGCAAATAGAGTAATAAACAGTGGTCAAGTAGAGTTGTCTCAAACGTCTGGAGTCTTGTGAAGCCTTCAAATCTACAAACCAATTGAATGGTTAATGAACTGAATGCAGCAACTATGACCCAACAGGCCTTCCCCGTTTTTACTGCTCTTTTGCCTCCTTGTGCTATATTCTCTCGCTAATGTGACCCCTTTGAGTAAGTTATGTAAGCTTTAGATTAGCAAACTACATGATGTTTTTGTTCCCTCTGTGATTATATGGCAAGAGCTCATAAGTAGGTCGCGGCTCAAGAATTTCATCTGATTTGTACCACAGCTACATGTATCAAAATGAGCAATAAGCTTAGCAGGTACCTTATCACTTAAGCCGTCTACAGACGGCATGAGACTTTAATCAGTGATGTCAGACTTCCGGCCATGTCCAAGGGACTTAGGCTCCCCGCCAGCAGAGAGGGCGGGACAGGGGGAGGTGGGTTGGTTTCAGCACTCGGCCGAGGTAGCATGGCCGCTTCTGCTACTGCCTCCTCCGCTTCTGCTAGCTTGGCATCACTGTCATAGGAGATGAAATCTGGTTAGATATTTCAGGCCAAAGAGTAGCTTGAGTGGTTCTGAGACTAGTGCAGTGTATCAGAAAGTGTTCCTTGATTTGTACATGTGGGTGTAAAACAGTTGCTGAGCACTGCCGAGGGAGTGGTGAATTTGTCCAGTTAATGTTGGACACACTGTTCACTGCATTCTGTGTCTTAATTAACTCTTAAAAATATCTGGAGAATTTATCTTGACCGTAGCCAGCCTATAATTATTGGCCAGCCTATAATTATTTGTTCCAGTATGTCACTTCTATCTGCTTACAAAGAGGGGAGATCTGCATCGGTTTGTTAACAATTACAGTGAAGGTGATCCGATTCCGACTTCACTTCAAGTATGAATGAACGGTGAGAACTGTCACAAGGACATTGCAAGAGAGAATAGCAGCTTCTTGATCTTTGCTAAGATCTTGTGATGCTTTCTTCTGCTTTTGCGGTTTCGCCCTTAGTATGATCTGCCTACTGTTTTGACATACATGTGTACGCGCATTGTCCTGCAGAAGTCACATGGTAACTGAATGTGGTGAGGTTGGTATCTGTTAGAGGCACTGGTGCATCACTCTTTGCTCTTTCACTTCATAAACAATATGTGATCTGATTTCTGGTCGCGTGCTACATCTGTAGGTCACGCGTCTTGCCAATTTTGTCAGTTTTGTTATTAAATTTGTGTTCCTATAAGAGTGTCTGTTGATGTGCTGTGTTGTATTACCACTGAAGAAGATCATCGCAGTGTGGTCGAAACGTTTGCTTGAAAAAACGAGTTCTTGTTGAACCTCCAGGCTAGTGTAAAAGCTTAAGCAAGTGAAGATGTATGTGTTGGAAACAAATTGGGAATTTCAATTGAGATTGCATAATGTGATCTCTGATTCCCAGATTTACATGCCAATCACCAGATGGCACACCCAATGTAGATATTTGCACGAGTGCTGCACAATCACAACGCTGTGTGTGCACGTATGTCAGCTAGTGCATTGTTGAGGTTTTGCATGTGCTGAATGGCTGTCTGTAGCTGTAGCTCGATTGCACTGTAGTAAGTGACATTATATGTGGTTTGAGGGAGCTAAGATCTAGGCTATGATACTACCAAGGTTCCATGGTGACTGTTTGACCTTAAGGTTACGGGATACTCATGTGCGTGCCTTGAGAAATGTATTGGGAAATGTATACTTAAACTCGCTAACCAGGTACGAACAGCATGAGCAACTTGATTCTAGAGGTGGAGGTGCGTTGTCACAAGGTGCAGGGCGTGATGGAAGCTTTTGCCGATACGCCGTGCAAAAACGAGCAGTTCAGTTCACCAAAAAGCCGCATTCACCGCTTTTCTCGAGCGAGACAGCTGATAAATTGCCAGGGATTATGCTATCGATAAAGCTTCCGTCATGATCTGCACCTTCTGACAGCGCACCTCCACCTCCAGAATCAAGTTGCTGACGCTGTTCGTACCAGAGATTTTTGGTTAGCGATCTTAAGTATACATTTCCCAATACATTTCGCACGGCGCGCGCACGAGTATCCCATAACCTTAACTGATAGAGAGGATGCAACAAGAAATTGTGTAGTGACCGTAACATGAGGCTCGGCCCTGAATTGTGTGTAGGAACTTCACTAGTAGTATGTCTGCACGTCGATGTATGTTTAAGTGCACATGCGTACAAATGACGAAAATGGTGAGACAAACAAAGCCATAGTTTCTTGAAGATGAACGGTACATTGTTACAAGTGCTTATAATCTGCCCGTTCATTTATTTTGTGGGAGTTATTAGCATACGTATATTGTGTCTGTCATATCCCTATATAATAGAGTCGACCGACTCTATGATTAAAAGAGGAGTGGGAGAAGACTCAGCCGGTGAAGGGTGCATGTTCTGTGGTAGTGTACCTCTCTCCCTGTCCAGTGGGGGGGGGGGGGGGGGGGGGGGGGGGGGATGTGCCAGCTCTCCAATGAACATAATGGCCTTACAAATCACTTACGAAAGCTAAAACGTATAGCCACTTCATTTGGAATGTCAGTACGTAGATGGGACACAAGACTAGCTTAGCCTCATTCCCAGTCCCACACCCAACTTTCGTCGCTTGCAGTAAGGTACAGCGGGGAGGGCCTGGAACATTTCCTCACGTGAGTGAAGTCAAGGGTCGAAAGGTGTAGAAAGACTGGAAGTTTAACGTGGGCATAGCGGGTCTCAGAACAGCAAGAAGAGCGAAGGTACCAGGTATAACTAGCTCTAGTAATCTCTAGCAATCTCTAATTGCACAGTTTCAGTGGTCTATGACTCAGCAATACGCAATAGCATTATGTAATTCATCTCCAAAACCCGTATATGCACCTATATGCACTGTGACTTCGTCCAACTCACGAACCCTATTCACACGTAGCCTCGTTCCCAGGTTCTCCCGTGCAAAAGCTGGGCGATAGCCTGGGAACGAGGTTAATTCTCCAGTGGACCTGGGATTTGCAAATGCTGCTAGAAAAAAATACTTGATCTTTCATTTATGTTGGGCAAGAGTGCATGATGACATCATTGTTTTTTCAATGATGTCATCATGCGCTCTTGTGTTGGGTGATAATCCTGAAGTTGCAGCCATCTGAAGCTTCAGTTTAACAGTAAACACACTCAGTCTGAGATCACAGTCCAAGGATGAGGTTTGTTTTCAGTTATAAATCCCTGACAAACAGTACTGTGGAGTTGTATCCTGATGCAATCTTAGTCACTTGGTCAGTTTGATACCTTATATGTTGCCAAAGAGAAGCAAACAAACAAGAAGTGATGCATGACACCAAAAGCAATGGTTGGTCGAGATGAAGACGCTAGTAACAGTATCTCCAGTGCCAGGACTAGTAGTGATTGTCACTGCTTGCTCAGACTAACTGAAGGTGTTATATTATACCAGTCTGGTAGTACGTAGGCATTTCGGTACATGTAGCGAGTATCCTTCAGTGCGGCATAACTTCTTCATACGTTCCAGAAACCCAGTTGACTTGTGATGCAAGCGGACAAGTGTGTATATAACAATTCAAGTGTCCCCATACATCCAGAGCTTGCATAGCACAACCTCAGAATCCCAAATATGCGTACCAAATGAGGCACGCAGTCTGAAGATTGGATCAGTATGTAGCATGAAGATCAAATCAGTTAGCAACAATAGGTAATAATTACTCAAGGTTGCTGAATTAGAAGTGCCTTGCGTTCGGGATCAATGAATGTAGCATTGTTTGTCTATGTTGTCAATCGAATGTTGGAACGAGGCACTCGATAGGACTGAAGTAAGCCCTCGGGAAAGGCACATGAAGATTCTGACCACACGGCCGTGATCGCTGTAGTTCACTGATGAGTTTGGTGACAACTTTATTAGTGCAGATAGTGTGTAACTAGTCTTGTTTATTGCTAAGTTGCATAATAAATGCTATATAGGGGAGAAGAGCGTGTCTGTATAGTATCTCTACTCTACCTTCTCATAACGTATTTTCCCTAAGCTAGCCAGTTTTGATAGACAATCATGAGAGTTGTTATCGCTCTAGCAAGGAGGGTGGTTGTTGCCATACCGACAGAATGTTATCAAGCTGGCCAAGGATTCCACATTACTGTTTGTTGGCTATAAACAAACCTCATCCTTGAGCTGTGCCCTCAGACTGGGTGTATGAACAACTGACTACTGTATATTGCCATACAACTTGTGGGATTGAATATTAGGAAGAAATTCTTCTTCAGGGTTGCCGATCATGTACCTTAAGTTAATTCTGCATGCCTGTTCTGGTCCCAGCTGGATGCTGGTTTTTCTCAAGCTACGTACCTATTGGCTAATGGGAATGCAGCACAAACACATTTTCAAGTCTGGTATCCTGTACCAATATCAAAGGAGGGGGATTCTGTGTTGTTGCTTTTATTTTCGGTCTATACCATTTATGGATACATGATACATACATGTGTTGCCATGGCAATTATTTTTAAGTGCTAGAATAATGGTTGATACAAAGCATTACCAAGCTGGCTTTATCCCACACTCAGCCAACATCTCCAGATAGTTTCTGGCCATGTATTCACCAGTATGCGACTCCTCAAGTGGCATTACATGCAATACGGCAGACTTACTTGCAGTGGGCAGTTAGGCTGAGAAGGGAAGCACCACCACCATCACAGCTCCAAGCATCGTATGTGAAACTGAAGAAACGTATGCCAGCAAGCTGCTGTTTACGGCAGCCTTCGCTTCATTATCAATTTGAGGTAGAATATTCTTTGTCACGTACTTGGGAGAGAATATCGTGGCTCTAACTCATGCACTAGACGTGTAAAACCAGGATCATCCACCAGAGAGAATGGCTGGGAATCAAGCGCTATCATCTCAGTCACTCGCAAATGAATCCTATGTGCACGAGGATCGTTTATATCCCACAACCGCACCCATTCAGCGGCCTCAATCAACGAGACCTTCCGCGGGAATGCCTTTCCCTTTCCTTTGTCTTGCTCCACTTTCTCCGATGCCTTCTCGTACTCTACGTACTGCTCGCTGTGCTTCATTTTAGATGATGAACTAAGTTTGTAGTGTTGTAGGTTTTGGTGTTGCGCCCACAACGCGAAATAGACATATCGCGAACTTGGTGTCCTCTCCCACCACAAAGTGATCCCAGATAGGCGTCTTTTTCCTGGCTATAGACATCGCCATGGTACAGGCTGCCAGCTAAGCATTTTTTTTGCACGCGGTGCGTAATGCACATGCACACTAGCTTTATCGGATTATCGGTGATCGAACTATTGATTTCCGATACAGTTAAACTATTGAATGTCGGCTGATATCCGATAGCTGATCCGATTATCGGTGCAACACTATTTAACATTTCGACCTGAGTAGGTCTTCCTCAGGGTGTGTAGTACACCCTGAAGAAGACCTACCCAGGTCAAAACGTTGTGTATTAAATTATTGCATCTCAGTCGCTAACTTTTGTGGCAGATTCTGACTACTCCTACCTACTATGTAGTCTCCCGCTAATATGCCCCCTTCAAGAATACACCCTCCCCTCTTTATCTCCAATGTTCCTGCATGGGGTAGTTTGACTTGTTTTAACGCCCCGGTCTGGTGAGCGTCTAAACTACAGGTGCTTAATATGTTATGTTGTGATGCAAGGCCACTTGCTGAGCTGCAGGAAACACCAGCAGACTCTTTGGAAATTCCCGAGGTACATGACTTGGTTGTTCTTGAGGATAGCTACAGCAATGTTGTCATTGCCCTCTTGCTGAAGTGGCAGCTCTTCTCGATGATGTAGGGAGACTACACAGCTTTGTAAACATGATGACCACGAACAGTTCTGTTGATCCTTTTTACTGGTGTCATAATAATTTGTGTAGCGTTTGCGTAAAAGCTTTGTGGGGTATATACTTGAGACTAATTGCATATTCAAACATAAGCCCTCCCGCATGGCCACTCAAGGCTACGTAGATGTAGTACAAAATTGGGGGGCAGGTGGTAGGCTACAGTACTGCAACATGAAAGTAGTTGTCATGACTGCTGGGTGTACGTACCATGTCATGTGATTCAAGGCTTCAACTGTCCACTGAGTCTGTGCAGGATTGGCTGCATGGCTGGTACGTACATGCTCAACATGTTGCAGCTGTAATAGCAACACAGCAGTCAAACGACTGCGTTGCTATCGCAGTGAAAGTGTTTCCAGTTAGAGTGTAGCGTATGTGTAAGTTTTGAACGACTAAGGATTTTCCCTAGTTGGATAATTGGTTTGTATGACTAATATGACTAATCGACTAATTGAGCAGTAGGACAGGCCATCAGTAAACCCCTTTTAACTTTTTGGATGAAATTTTTAACTTGTGATTCACATTTAGGTGATCGTGTATCAATTCACTGTTGCTTTTGTGCGTACATGATACACAGGATGCAGTATAAGCTGATGTCAAAGCATTTACCTAGCAGTGTGTTGCCACGGCAATTAACAAGTGTATTGTAAACTGCTGGGTTTGTTGTTCGACTAAAGCACATGAACCCACATACTTCAAGGTCAACCCTGAGTGCACTGATAAGAATGGGCAGTCTCCACTTCACTATGCTTGCAGGTATGTACTGATTCTCTTGAGATAATCAGTTTGAGGACCACAGCAAGTGTACAAAATGCTTTTGTACATATTACAGTGGAACCTGTCTAATGCAGTCACCTAGGGGCCAAGTAGCTGTATTTGGCCTCATTAGAGAGGTGGCTGCAATGTAGATGACCACTCTAGCTAAAGCAGTCGTGAAGTTTTAATGTGATTGACCTCATTACAAACATCCTTGTGACAATTCGATTCAAGTAACTTCCATTAAAAAGACAACTAATGACTTTAAGTATTGTAAAATACTTGACTGTTTCATTTTGTATCCTCAGTTTGGCACTTTCTATAATGTTAAATGCACACGTTCACGTACGCAACACATGCGCACACTCAGTGGCCATTATTGGCGCTTGTCCCATCTTCGTAGCCAGCGCAGAATACAAGATCGTTCTCATACATGACTTTCACTGTTGATATCAGGCGTGACAACATATGACGGTCATGCCGTGTATCACGTGAGACGATTTCCCAGGCCTTTCCCCTCCATTTTTGCATACTGCAAGCAATCAAAAACTGGAGGTGTAGAAGGCCTGGGAATGAGGCTATCAGTTCAGTCAGTCATGTAATTCAATTGGTCGGTCGGGCCTAGTGTAAATTCTACTGAGGGAATCTGTCAAAAGACCACTGTGTGAGCACTCACTTGTCATAGAGAATGTATTCTGGTCTGATTGCATCACAAACCAAGTGAGGTCTCCCGGAAGTTCCTAATTGGAAACAGTTGTGCCATCATGCAAGAATTCAAAGTCGCAATGTGTGCTACTGAGTTCAGTTATGATGGTGGAATTTTTACTTCCAAAACTCACTACTGTAGCATTAGACTCATAGAAATTCCAGGAAATCACTCATTAGATTGGATGTACCACTGTCTGTCGACAAATCAATCGTTGGTGTGACTGTTGTGGCTTTGAGAAAAAACCTGTTGAATGTAGAGCCTCGGAGTCCTAGCTATTTGTAGTCAGTCTCCTTAACGAGTAGTAGCTTAAGCAGTTTTGTGCTCATTGTTTTTGCCAAGAAAGTGTGAAGTGTGTGACCCTGACCCAGACTGTGATCTTTGTAAATTGTGTTTGTGGTGCTTTGATAAGTACATTTCCTGGTATCAGTAGATTGGATTTGGTTTACTGTGCTAGTTGTATTGGATTAGTGGAAACTCCAGGAATTGAATTCATACTGCTTGATTGCTAGATTGGATATACCAGTTTATTAGCATAGCAACAGTAATTCTTCTCCACGGGTTCAGCTGATCATGAATCCATCTGCGTACTTGTTCTGACCAACAGAGCAAAGCGTGCACCCTACAGTGTGTTGCCATGGCGATTAATATGTGTATTGTAGTGTAAAGTGCTGGATTGGTGGTTGATACAAAAGTCTTGTATGCCATAACTCAATCGCTCTCTTGGAAGTTCTACAGCTCTTACGAAGGCCCCACGAGAGAACAGACGAAGCCAACTTGCCGACTTGATGGTGATCTTTAATGGTTCCCTCGTGGGTAGCATCCGTCACATTACTCCATTCACGATCTCTTGAAACTCAACGTGATACGGAGTTTCGCGTACCTCCGTAAGCGTGTCCTACCTCCTCTGGGTGCAGCTGATCATGGATTATTCTGACCAACAGAGCAAAGCATGCACCCTACAGTGTGTTGCCATGGCAATTAACTGGCTATTGTAGAGTAAAGTGGTTGATACAAAACCCTTGTAAGCTGTGGTTATTAACCTCGCCCATGCGGGGGCAAGGTTCTAGTACTCATCGTGTGTGTCTGTGTGTGTGTCTGTCTGTTACTGTTCTAGCGGGCACTGCGGGTACTTGACCAGTGAGACCAAGGTAGCAAAAGAAAGCGCTTGACATAAGGAACTAATGGATAAAAATGTTTAGTTTGAGAGTTATGACAGTTTTTAGCTCACCGCGAAAACTTTACTGTGTGCTTGTGCCACAAAATCGACATCAGCGGGTCACTAGCGCTGTTACTAGACTACTGGTACGTTAAGCATGGCGTCTAGCGACACCAGCGCTACTACACATTAAGCGGCACAAAGTGACAAACTTATGAGCTAGCTGGCTATTGTCTGGTTCCTGGGATCCTGATCCCAGACCCCGAACCCGCACCAGATGACACGTGATGCTTGCACATGCAGTATGCTCATACGTACGTACGTAGACATGCATGTGGCTATACCTTTGGACGGCTCGGTTGGTGTTTAGCTTAGCACATTTTATGCACGATGCCTTTTACTAGGCTATGTCCGCAGTGCTCTGCACCTGTTAAGATTGAGATAGGTGAATGCGTTTGTGGTCACTCTTTTCGAAAGCGGAGGTCCATTGCTACTAAGGACAGCAAATGGATAGAGATGAAGTGCAAAATAGAATTCAGGGTTGTCCGGGATTGCCATCGCATATCCCGGGATGTCCCAGGGCATCATTGTTTGTGTCGTTATCCTACCCCAACCCTAACCCTGACCCATTGTCCTATCCTTAAGGGTCCAGATCAGTAGGACACTTGATGGCAATCCCGGACAGTTGTCGACTGTGATAACTCGTGTAAAAATAATTTTGTGTATAATGTTTTAGTGGTTTATGGCAACCACGAAAATTTCCAGATATGCTGTATAATGCCCCTGTCATGCTGGCATGGCAAGCCAACATGGACTTACAGTTTGTGCTAAATGCATATGCCTGTGTCATGTATGTTGCCTCATACATCATGAAGACTAATAGAGCTATGGATGAGATACTGAAGCATGTAGCCTCTGAAGTTAGAACAGAAGAATTTAAAACCCAAATAAGGAAAGTTTGATCTGCTTTCTTATCCCACAGGGAGGTCAGCGCACAAGAGACTGTGTGCCGTGTACTCCCCATACCAATGAAACAGTTGAGTAGAGCTGTTGTCTTTGTCAACACTAATCCTAAGAGTGAGAGGATTGCTGTGCTGAAGGATAGTGCAACCCTTAGCCAGCTTGAGGATGACGACACTGATGTGTTTCAGAAAAGCCTTGTTAGTAGTTACATGCATAGACCACAGAATCTGCAATCCATGTGTCTAGCAGAGTTTGCAGCTACTTTTGTTACCAACTACAAACTCTCTTGTACTTTGTCAATGCAAAACCAACAACACAGTAGGCCTGGGACTGAGGTTTTCACCTCTCTTCCACCTGTGTAGCAAAGCAAAATGGGGTAGCGCTGGGAATGAGTCTACAAATGTTGTTCCTCCCCCTCCTCCTTCACTCCTCTCCCCTCCATCTCCCCCCTCCAGGTATCACCTGATCACTCCCTAGTGAATGAGGAGTCACTGGAGTTTCAGTGCACACTGTGCGGTGAGAGAATCAAGTGAGTAGCTCTAGCTGAGTACGAGCCCTATGTCCATGCTTCCAAGCCCTTCCCACTCCACCAACTCAAGGTGGAGTTGTGAAGCAATTGGAACTAACAGCTAGTGCAGTTACCTACTGATCTTCATATTTACCTGAAGATCAAGATGTTCCAACATCTGTAACAGATGTTGGAACATCTTGATCTTCAGGTAAATATGAAGATCAGTTGGCAACGAGTCTTAACCACAAATGTCATCTATTTTTGAAATTTCAAAGTGCACCTCGTTGAACACCTCATGTAAAGCCACCGATTCTTTACTGTAAAGAATCATTGACTTTACATGAGGTGTTGAACGAGTGTACTTTGAAACTTCAAATATAGACCACATTTATGATTAAGACTCATAATCATAGAACCGCATTTGGCCCCTCAACAGGAAATGAAAGTGTTAACTACGTAGTTGTTTATTACATGGTCTTGGATAGCTATTACTATCCTGTTGTTCAAAATCTTTCAAGTCCCTAGTTGTACATGTACATGCACTCCCAGAGATACGTAGCTGTTCTGGGACTTTAGGTTGTATAGCTTAATTAGATATGTGACTGACCAGTCATATTCCTAAGTGACCTGGTGTAATCACGTTTGTAAACAGGGCCATTCTTGTGCTAACCACTGTACACAGCAGTGGGCAATTGTTTACATAGATCATGATTACACTCACGAGCTTGTGGGGTATGAGATCAGTTGTAACTGGATACCGCCAAGGTGTTGCACTGATCCTGGGTATGTGCTCAGTATAGCCTCGTTCCCAGGCCTATTCCTGTCTGGATTGAGGTACTTGAAATCCTCACAAATGGATGAATTAAGAGTCACTATGCTTGTGTTAATCTTTGTCCAGGTCCGAGCCTGCAGCTCTGGAGGACCGGCACCTTGGAGCAGTCGAGTTGAACTGTGCAAGGATGAGGAAGAAGGTTAGGGACCTCGTAGAATGTTGATGCTTTTGGTTAGGCTCTTCCTGTCTTTGCAAAATCAACCATATAATATTTTGCAGTTGTCCTGATTGTATAAAAGAAAGTTTTCCATGCATGTTGATAATGTTGATAACGCTTCCGGTCAGTGTGGGCCTCGCTGGTAGTACTTGGTAATTAACAGTATGCCGAGAGGCTCATATTTAGTTATTGTGTACTCCATGTAATCGATATTCCATTCATCCTGTAGCAAACTGATCTGATACCGAAGATGAACTTTGCTAAGAAAAGAGTTACAGTAATTTTACTATTTGCATTTTGACAACTCCATTTAATAATATTATTCCGCATTCCTCAAGTATTTCTATTGCTAATATTCTTGATCACTTGACTCAGGTAAATGTAGGTGGAGAGTGCTTACAACTAACTTGCTAGTTGGTTTGTTATGTGCTCAGTATAGCCTTGTTCCCAGACCTATCCCCTTCATTGATTTGCATTGACAATAAGCCACTCTTCCACATCCATGTACTATTAAATTTGTCAGATGAACAGAAGCGGAGTAGGCCTGGGAACGAGGCTATGCACAGTACACATGCACTTTTGAGATATACTATTCAACAGTGAGTATCCTGCCGTTTATAGGGTCTGGGATCCATGCATGCCGATTACACTGAAAACAAGTGAATTCAGCATGTGCACAGAATTCTCCACTGAGGTCGGAATCACTGCATGGCCACACCACTGAATGTTTACAGCAGTGACTGTGCTTGTCCCATCAGCATGCGCACTAGCTAGCTGTATATGGAGCAACATTTCACTTCCGGTATGTACAGTACGTCTGACTTATGATCTTTTCCCAGACCTTTCATCCGGCGCGTGTACAGTTATATATCACTTCCAGTAAAATCAAAGGCTGCAATCTGTGATGGAGTTGGTTGGTTGGTTGGTTGGTTGGTTGGAGACCAACCAATTTATGTGTCCCAAATATATACTTAAAATGCATAATCCCCCTAATTTACAATCCAACAATTCAACTATGCAGATGAAACCTGCAACATTATATTGAAATTCATGGCGTATATATTACGTGTTTATGCCTAGGGCATATCATTCCCAGTTGAGTGGGTGTTCTGGGAACGAGCCCTGATTTAGCCAACCGGAAGTACTTTTATACTATAGCGTTAATAAGTAGCCAAAGGCCCTCCCCCTTAATTATTGACTCGAGAGTTTTGCTGCGACAGAAGCTAGTTCGAGCTGGGACTGTACGGTGATGAATGGATTTATTTCTCTCACTGTACTGGCAGTAGCCCTCCACACCGGTGAGTAATGAGAATGCTGAGCCCGTGGGGGCCATCTCACATGCATTGTGCAAAAAGTGGTTGTACACATTGAGTAATTAAGAAGATTGCGTGTGAATTTAGCATCTATGGTTGTAGCTCAACTGGAGGCATGTGTACGGTTCTTGACTGAATGAATTCCTTCCTGCGTTGTATATAGACCCTGTAGCAATTTGCATCTTCATGTCTAGTGCTGGTTATCTGAGCGTGTAGTATTACCGCAGCGTATAACACAGTGCATTGCACAGCTACTGATGCATGAACATTATTTGTATATATGCAAAAGAGGTACCACAACCATCCAGTAAAACAGGGCTAAAAGCTCTGTCTTTCAATTTCCTCCTCAATGCCAGGCTGGTGCCTCAAGCCCTGTCGCATTGGGGACCTCATTCCAAGTGGGTCGCCTGGCTCAGTGGTGGGGCTTAGTCTTGCGTGGCCCAGACCCTTCCTGCGATGATTAGTGGGGCGGGGCGAAAGGGAGGGGAGGGAGGAAGAAGGGTCTGGTGACTCTGAACAAGATGCCGTTGCAAAATGGAATGTAATTATATTCCGTAAATGTAATATTGCACGTGACTTACTTCAAGTATGCTATACTAGTAGCATAGATCACACATTGACACAGCTAGAGCACACAGCTAGAGCCTTGGCTATCAAGGAAGAGCGCTGTAGCGTCTGCCTCAAAGACTTGCCGAAGAGTAGTACGCGAAGGAGACTTAACAGTGAGACATTCCAGAACCCGTGCGGAGACTCACGGAGACGTCCGTATCGCATGCAAATTATCTTCACTTTGTTTGCACATCAACTGCTTGTAGCCTAGCTGTGAAGCTGCTAAGGAGGCAGTCTTGAATCTTCTCGGCCATGTCAACTATAAATCTAGTCACGCGCTCAAAGCGGAAATCGTGCCACAAATTACATGCTGCTTCAATCTGGTTGGTTCTACCTGCATTCCGGCAGAGCCAACAACATCCTGTTCAGAGTCACCAGACCCTTCTTCCCTCCTTCCCTCCTCCCGCCCCGCCCACTAATCGCCGCGGGAAGGGTTCGAACTCTGCAAAGGTGTACGAAATTTCATATTCTGACTATGCAGTTGTGATCACCATTGTGCACTAATGTGTAACCTTGGTGATGAATCATTGTGTTCTGATTGGTCACACAAATAAATGCTTGTCCTATTGGCTGTATGTGACTAAGTCTAGCCTCATTCTTAGGCCTGCCCCATTTTTGTTTTGCTGTTGTGTTGACAATAATACATGAAAGTGAAAGAGCCAACATATAACGGAGAAGGCCTGGAGTGTTCATCACGTAAGTGACATCAGGTGGATGTGAGGTTGACCTAGGGAGGGAGGTTGGGCCAAACTGCAAATAGAGTAATAAACAGTGGTCAAGTAGAGTTGTCTCAAACGTCTGGAGTCTTGTGAAGCCTTCAAATCTACAAACCAATTGAATGGTTAATGAACTGAATGCAGCAACTATGACCCAACAGGCCTTCCCCGTTTTTACTGCTCTTTTGCCTCCTTGTGCTATATTCTCTCGCTAATGTGACCCCTTTGAGTAAGTTATGTAAGCTTTAGATTAGCAAACTACATGATGTTTTCCTTTCCCTCTGTGATTATATGGCAAGAGCTCATAAGTAGGTCGCGGCTCAAGAATTTCATCTGATTTGTACCACAGCTACATGTATCAAAATGAGCAATAAGCTTAGCAGGTACCTTATCACTTAAGCCGTCTACAGACGGCATGAGACTTTAATCAGTGATGTCAGACTTCCGGCAATGTCCAAGGGACTTAGGCTCCCCGCCAGCAGAGAGGGCGGGACAAGGGGAGGTGGGTTGGTTTCAGCACTCGGCCGAGGTAGCATGGCCGCTTCTGCTACTGCCTCCTCCGCTTCTGCTAGCTTGGCATCACTGTCATAGGAGATGAAATCTGGTTAGATATTTCAGGCCAAAGAGTAGCTTGAGTGGTTCTGAGACTAGTGCAGTGTATCAGAAAGTGTTCCTTGATTTGTACATGTGGGTGTAAAACAGTTGCTGAGCACTGCCGAGGGAGTGGTGAATTTGTCCAGTTAATGTTGGGCACACTGTTCACTGCATTCTGTGTCTTAATTAACTCTTAAAAATATCTGGAGAATTTATCTTGACCGTAGCCATGTGTAGGTGTGGCCAGCCTATAATTATTTGTTCCAGTATGTCACTTCTATCTGCTTACAAAGAGGGGAGATCTGCATCGGTTTGTTAACAATTACAGTGAAGGTGATCCGATTCCGACTTCACTTCAAGTATGAATGAATGGTGAGAACTGTCACAAGGACATTGCAAGAGAGAATAGCAGCTTCTTGATCTTTGCTAAGATCTTGTGATGCTTTCTTCTGCTTTTGCGGTTTCGCCCTTAGTATGATCTGCCTACTGTTTTGACATACATGTGTACGCGCATTGTCCTGCAGAAGTCACATGGTAACTGAATGTGGTGAGGTTGGTATCTGTTAGAGGCACTGGTGCATCACTCTTTGCTCTTTCACTTCATAAACAATATGTGATCTGATTTCTGGTCGCGTGCTACATCTGTAGGTCACGCGTCTTGCCAAT
The DNA here is from genome assembly GCA_963931865.1 of Axinella damicornis. Taxonomy (NCBI): domain Eukaryota; kingdom Metazoa; phylum Porifera; class Demospongiae; order Axinellida; family Axinellidae; genus Axinella; species Axinella damicornis. The sequence continues at coordinate 10,675,705 of OZ007506.1, read as the reverse complement.
TTTGTCAGTTTTGTTATTAAATTTGTGTTCCTATAAGAGTGTCTGTTGATGTGCTGTGTTGTATTACCACTGAAGAAGATCATCGCAGTGTGGTCGAAACGTTTGCTTGAAAAAACGAGTTCTTGTTGAACCTCCAGGCTAGTGTAAAAGCTTAAGCAAGTGAAGATGTATGTGTTGGAAACAAATTGGGAATTTCAATTGAGATTGCATAATGTGATCTCTGAATCCCAGATTTACATGCCAATCACCAGATGGCACACCCAATGTAGATATTTGCACGAGTGCTGCGCAATCACAACGCTGTGTGTGCACGTATGTCAGCTAGTGCATTGTTGAGGTTTTGCATGTGCTGAATGGCTGTCTGTAGCTGTAGCTCGATTGCACTGTAGTAAGTGACATTTTATGTGGTTTGAGGGAGCTAAGATCTAGGCTATGATACTACCAAGCTTCCATGGTGACTGTTTGACCTTAAGGTTACGGGATACTCATGTGCGTGCCTTGAGAAATGTATTGGGAAATGTATACTTAAACTCGCTAACCAGGTACGAACAGCATGAGCAACTTGATTCTAGAGGTGGAGGTGCGTTGTCACAAGGTGCAGGGCGTGATGGAAGCTTTTGCCGATACGCCGTGCAAAAACGAGCAGTTCAGTTCACCAAAAAGCCGCATTCACCGCTTTTCTCGAGCTAGACAGCTGATAAATTGCCAGGGATTATGCTATCGATAAAGCTTCCGTCATGATCTGCACCTTGTGACAGCGCACCTCCACCTCCAGAATCAAGTTGCTGACGCTGTTCGTACCAGAGATTTTTGGTTAGCGATCTTAAGTATACATTTCCCAATACATTTCGCACGGCGCTCGCACGAGTATCCCATAACCTTAACTGATAGAGAGGATGCAACAAGAAATTGTGTAGTGACTGTAACATGAGGCTCGGCCCTGAATTGTGTGTAGGAACTTCACTAGTAGTATGTCTGCACGTCGATGTATGTTTAAGTGCACATGCGTACAAATGACGAAAATGGTGAGGCAAACAAAGCCATAGTTTCTTGAAGATGAACGGTACATTGTTACAAGGGCTTATAATCTGCCCGTTCATTTATTTTGTGGGAGTTATTAGCATACGTATATTGTGTCTGTCATATCCCTATGTAATAGAGTTGACCGACTCTATGATTAAAAGAGGAGTGGGAGAAGACTCAGCCGGTGAAGGGTGCATGTTCTGTGGTAGTGTACCTCTCTCCCTGTCCAGTGGGGGGGGGGGGGGGGGATGTGCCAGCTCTCCAATGAACATAATGGCCTTACAAATCACTTACGAAAGCTAAAACGTATAGCCACTTCATTTGGAATGTCAGTACGTAGATGGGACACAAGACTAGCTTAGCCTCATTCCCAGTCCCACACCCAACTTTCGTTGCTTGCAGTAAGGTACAGCGGGGAGGGCCTGGAACATTTCCTCACGTGAGTGAAGTCAAGGGTCGAAAGGTGTAGAAAGACTGGAAGTTTAACGTGGACATAGCGGGTCTCAGAACAGCAAGAAGAGCGAAGGTACCAGGTATAACTAGCTCTAGTAATCTCTAGCAATCTCTAATTGCACAGTTTCAGTGGTCTATGACCCAGCAATACGCAATAGCATGATGTAATTCACCTCCAAAACCCGTATATGCACCTATATGCACTGTGACTTCGTCCAACTCACGAACCCTATTCACACGTAGCCTCGTTCCCAGGTTCTCCCGTGCAAAAGCTGGGCGATAGCCTGGGAACGAGGTTAATTCTCCAGTGGACCTTGGATTTGCAAATGCTGCTAGAAAAAAATACTTGATCTTTCATTTATGTTGGGCAAGAGTGCATGATGACATCATTGTTTTTTCAATGATGTCATCATGCGCTCTTGTGTTGGGTGATAATCCTGAAGTTGCAGCCATCTGAAGCTTCAGTTTAACAGTAAACACACTCAGTCTGAGATCACAGTCCAAGGATGAGGTTTGTTTTCAGTTATAAATCCCTGACAAACAGTACTGTGGAGTTGTATCCTGATGCAATCTTAGTCACTTGGTCAGTTTGATACCTAATATGTTGCCAAAGAGAAGCAAACAAACAAGAAGTGATGCATGACACCAAAAGCAATGGTTGGTCGGGATGAAGACGCTAGTAACAGTATCTCCAGTGCCAGGACTAGTTGTGATTGTCACTGCTTGCTCAGACTAACTGAAGGTGTTATATTATACCCGTCTGGTAGTACGTAGGCATTTCGGTACATGTAGCGAGTATCCTTCAGTGCGGCATAACTTCTTCATACGTTCCAGGAAACCCAGTTGACTTGTGATGCAAGCGGACAAGTGTGTATATAACAATTCAAGTGTCCCCATACATCCAGAGCTTGCATAGCACAACCTCAGAATCCCAAATATGCGTACCAAATGAGGCACGCAGTCTGAAGATTGGATCAGTATGTAGCATGAAGATCAAATCAGTTAGCAACAATAGGTAATAATTACTCAAGGTTGCTGAATTAGAAGTGCCTTGCGTTCGGGATCAATGAATGTAGCATTGTTTGTCTATGTTGTCAATCGAATGTTGGAACGAGGCACTCGATAGGACTGAAGTAAGCCCTCGGGAAAGGCACATGAAGATTCTGACCACACGGCCGTGATCGCTGTAGTTCACTGATGAGTTTGGTGACAACTTTATTAGTGCAGATAGTGTGTAACTAGTCTTGTTTATTGCTAAGTTGCATAATAAATGCTATATAGGGGAGAAGAGCGTGTCTGTATAGTATCTCTACTCTACCTTCTCATAACGTATTTTCCCTAAGCTAGCCAGTTTTGATAGACAATCATGAGAGTTGTTATCGCTCTAGCAAGGAGGGTGGTTGTTGCCATACCGACAGAATGTTATCAAGCTGGCCAAGGATTCCACATTACTGTTTGTTGGCTATAAACAAACCTCATCCTTGAGCTGTGCCCTCAGACTGGGTGTATGAACAACTGACTACTGTATATTGCCATACAACTTGTGGGATTGAATATTAGGAAGAAATTCTTCTTCAGGGTTGCCGATCATGTACCTTAAGTTAATTCTGCATGCCTGTTCTGGTCCCAGCTGGATGCTGGTTTTTCTCAAGCTACGTACCTATTGGCTAATGGGAATGCAGCACAAACACATTTTCAAGTCTGGTATCCTGTACCAATATCAAAGGAGGGGGATTCTGTGTTGTTGCTTTTATTTTCGGTCTATACCATTTATGGATACATGATACATACATGTGTTGCCATGGCAATTATTTTTAAGTGCTAGAATAATGGTTAATACAAAGCATTACCAAGCTGGCTTTATCCCACACTCAGCCAACATCTCCAGATAGTTTTTGGCCATGTATTCACCAGTATGCGACTCCTCAAGTGGCATTACATGCAATACGGCAGACTTACTTGCAGTGGGTAGTTAGGCTGAGAAGGGAAGCACCACCACCATCACAGCTCCAAGCATCGTATGTGAAACTGAAGAAACGTATGCCAGCAAGCTGCTGTTTACGGCAGCCTTCGCTTCATTATCAATTTGAGGTAGAATATTCTCTGTCACGTACTTGGGAGAGAATATCGTGGCTCTAACTCATGCACTAGACGTGTAAAACCAGGATCATCCACCAGAGAGAATGGCTGGGAATCAAGCGCTATCATCTCAGTCACTCGCCAATGAATCCTATGTGTGCGAGGATCGTTTATATCCCACAACCGCACCCGTTCAGCGGCCTCAATCAACGAGACCTTCCGCGGGACTGCCTTTCCCTTTCCTTTGTCTTGCTCCACTTTCTCCGATGCCTTCTCGTACTCTACGTACTGCTCGCTGTGCTTCATTTTAGATGATGAACTAAGTTTGTAGTGTTGTAGGTTTTGGTGTTGCGCCCACAACGCGAAATAGACATATCCTACATATTGCGAACTTGGTGTCCTCTCCCACCACAAAGTGATCCCAGATAGGCGTCTTTTTCCTGGCTATAGACATCGCCATGGTACAGGCTGCCAGCTAAGCATTTTTTTTGCGTAATGCACATGCACACTAGCTTTATCGGCTTATCGGTGATCGAACTACCGATTTCCGATACAGTTAAACTATTGAATGTCGGCTGATATCCGATAGCTGATCCGATTATCGGTGCAACACTATTTAACATTTCGACCTGAGTAGGTCTTCCTCAGGGTGTGTAGTACACCCTGAAGAAGACCTACCCAGGTCAAAACGTTGTGTATTAAATTATTGCATCTCAGTCGCTAACTTTCGTGGCAGATTCTGACTACTCCTACCTACTATGTAGTCTCCCGCTAATATGCCCCCTTCAAGAATACACCCTCCCCTCTTTATCTCCAAAGTTCCTGCATGGGGTAGTTTGACTTGTTTTAACGCCCCGGTCTGGTGAGCGTCTAAACTACAGGTGCTTAATATGTTATGTTGTGATGCAAGGCCACTTGCTGAGCTGCAGGAAACACCAGCAGACTCTTTGGAAATTCCCAAGGTACATGACTTGGCTGTTCTTGAGGATAGCTACAGCAATGTTGTCATTGCCCTCTTGCTGAAGTGGCAGCTCTTCTCGATGATGTAGGGAGACTACACAGCTTTGTAAACATGATGACCACGAACAGTTCTGTTGATCCTTTTTACTGGTGTCATAATAATTTGTGTAGCGTTTGCGTAAAAGCTTTGTGGGGTATATACTTGAGAATAATTGCATATACAAACATAAGCCCTCCCGCATGGCCACTCAAGGCTACGTAGATATAGTACAAAATTGGGGGGCAGGTGGTAGGCTACAGTACTGCAACATGAAAGTAGTTGTCATGACTGCTGGGTGTACGTACCATGTCATGTGATTCAAGGCTTCAACTGTCCACTGAGTCTGTGCAGGATTGGCTGCATGGCTGGTACGTACATGCTCAACATGTTGCAGCTGTAATAGCAACACAGCAGTCAAACGACTGCGTTGCTATCGCAGTGAAAGTGTTTCCAGTTAGAGTGTAGCGTATGTGTAAGTTTTGAACGACTAAGGATTTTCCCTAGTTGGATAATTGGTTTGTATGACTAATCGACTAATTGAGTATTAGGACAGGCCATCAGTAAACCCCTTTTAACTTTTTGGATGAAATTTTTAACTTGTGATTCACATTTAGGTGATCGTGTATCAATTCACTGTTGCTTTTGTGCGTACATGATACACAGGATGCAGTATAAGCTGATGTCAAAGCATTTACCTAGCAGTGTGTTGCCACGGCAATTAACAAGTGTATTGTAAACTGCTGGGGTTGTTGTTCGACTAAAGCACATGAACCCACTATTAAGCGCATACTTCAAGGTCAACCCTGAGTGCACTGATAAGAATGGGCAGTCTCCACTTCACTATGCTTGCAGGTATGTACTGATTCTCTTGAGATAATCAGTTTGAGGACCACAGCAAGTGTACAAAATGCTTTTGTACATATTACAGTGGAACCTGTCTAATGCAGTCACCTAGGGGCAAAGTAGCTGTATTTGGCCTCATTAGAGAGGTGGCTGCAATGTAGATGACCACTCTAGCTAAAGCAGTCGTGAAGTTTTAATGTGATTGACCTCATTACAAACATCCTTGTGAAAACTTCGATTCAAGTAACTTCCATGAAAAAGACAACTAATGACTTTAAGTATTGTAAAATACTTGACTGTTTCATTTTTGTATCCTCAGTTTGGCACTTTCTATAATGTTAAATGCACACGTTCACGTACGCAACACATGCGCACACTCAGTGGCCATTATTGGCGCTTGTCCCATCTTCGTAGCTAGCGCAGAATACAAGATCGTTCTCATACATGACTTTCACTGTTGATATCAGGCGTGACAACATATGACGGTCATGCCGTGTATCACGTGAGACGATTTCCCAGGCCTTTCCCCTCCATTTTTGCATACTGCAAGCAATCAAAAACTGGAGGTGTAGAAGGCCTGGGAATGAGGCTATCAGTTCAGTCAGTCATGTAATTCAATTGGTCGGTCGGGCCTAGTGTAAATTCTACTGAGGGAATCTGTCAAAAGACCACTGTGTGAGCACTCACTTGTCATAGAGAATGTATTCTGGTCTGATTGCATCACAAACCAAGTGAGGTCTCCCGGAAGTTCCTAATTGGAAACAGTTGTGCCATCATGCAAGAATTCAAAGTCGCAATGTGTGCTACTGAGTTCAGTTATGATGGTGGAATTTTTACTTCCAAAACTCACTACTGTAGCATTAGACTCATAGAAATTCCAGGAAATCACTCATTGGATTGGATGTACCACTGTCTGTCGACAAATCAATCGTTGGTGTGACTGTTGTGGCTTTGAGAAAAAACCTGTTGAATGTAGAGCCTCGGAGTCCTAGCTATTTGTAGTCAGTCTCCTTAACGAGTAGTAGCTTAAGCAGTTTTGTGCTCATTGTTTTTGCCAAGAAAGTGTGAAGTGTGTGACCCTGACCCAGACTGTGATCTTTGTAAATTGTGTTTGTAGTGCTTTGATAAGTACATTTCCTGGTATCAGTAGATTGGATTTGGTTTACTGTGCTAGTTGTATTGGATTAGTGGAAACTCCAGGAATTGAATTCATACTGCTTGATTGCTAGATTGGATATACCAGTTTATTAGCATAGCAACAGTAATTCTTCTCCACGGGTTCAGCTGATCATGAATCCATCTGCGTACTTGTTCTGACCAACAGAGCATAGCGTGCACCCTACAGTGTGTTGCCATGGCGATTAACATGTGTATTGTAGTGTAAAGTGCTGGATTGGTGGTTGATACAAAAGTCTTGTATGCCATAACTCAATCGCTCTCTTGGAAGTTCTACAGCTCTTACGAAGGCCCCACGAGAGAACAGACGAAGCCAACTTGCCGACTTGATGGTGATCTTTAATGGTTCCCACGTGGGTAGCATCCGTCACATTACTCCATTCGCGATCTCTTGAAACTCAACGTGATACGGAGTTTCGCGTACCTCCGTAAGCGTGTCCTACCTCCTCTGGGTGCAGCTGATCATGGATTATTCTGACCAACAGAGCAAAGCATGCACCCTACAGTGTGTTGCCATGGCAATTAACTGGCTATTGTAGAGTAAAGTGGTTGATACAAAACCCTTGTAAGCTGTGGTTGTTAACCTCGCCCATGCAGGGGCAAGGTTCTAGTACTCATCGTGTGTGTCTGTGTGTGTATCTGTCTGTTACTGTTCTAGCGGGCACTGCGGGTACTTGACCAGTGAGACCAAGGTAGCAAAAGAAAGCGCTTGACATAAGGAACTAAGTTAACATAACAATATGGATAAAAATGTTTAGTTTGAGAGTTATGAGAGTTTTTAGCTCACCGCGAAAACTTTACTGTGTGCTTGTGCCACAAAATCGACATCAGCGGGTCACTAGCGCTGTTACTAGACTACTGGTACGTTAAGCATGGCGTCTAGCGACACCAGCGCTACTACACATTAAGCGGCACAAAGTGACAAACTTATGAGCTAGCTGGCTATAGTCTGGTTCCTGGGATCCTGATCCCAGACCCCGAACCCGCACCAGATGACACGTGATGCTTGCACATGCAGTATGCTCATACGTACGTACGTAGACATGCATGTTGCTATACCTTTGGACGGCTCGGTTGGTGTTTAGCTTAGCACATTTTATGCACGATGCCTTTTACTAGGCTATGTCCACAGTGCTCTGCACCTGTTAAGATTGAGATAGGTGAATGCGTTTGTGGTCACTCTTTTCGAAAGCGGAGGTCCATTGCTACTAAGGACAGCAAATGGATAGAGATGAAGTGCAAAATAGAATTCAGGGTTGTCCGGGATTGCCATCGCATATCCCGGGATGTCCCAGGGCATCATTGTTTGTGTCGTTATCCTACCCCAACCCTAACCCTGACCCATTGTCCTATCCTTAAGGGTCCAGATCAGTAGGACACTTGATGGCAATCCCGGACAGTTGTCGACTGTGATAACTCGTGTAAAATAATTTTGTGTATAATGTTTTAGTGGTTTATGGCAACCACGAAAATTTCCAGATATGCTGTATAATGCCCCTGTCATGCTGGCATGGCAAGCCAACATGGACTTACAGTTTGTGCTAAATGCATATGCCTGTGTCATGTATGTTGCCTCATACATCATGAAGACTGATAGAGCTATGGATGAGATACTGAAGCATGTAGCCTCTGAAGTTAGAACAGAAGAATTTAAAACCCAAATAAGGAAAGTTTGGTCTGCTTTCTTATCCCACAGGGAGGTCAGCGCACAAGAGACTGTGTGCCGTGTACTCCCCATACCAATGAAACAGTTGAGTAGAGCTGTTGTCTTTGTCGACACTAATCCTAAGAGTGAGAGGATTGCTGTGCTGAAGGATAGTGCAACCCTTAGCCAGCTTGAGGATGACGACACTGATGTGTTTCAGAAAAGCCTTGTTAGTAGTTACATGCATAGACCACAGAATCTGCAATCCATGTGTCTAGCAGAGTTTGCAGCTACTTTTGTTACCAACTACAAACTTTCTTGTACTTTGTCAATGCAAAACCAACATCACAGTAGGCCTGGGACTGAGGTTTTCACCTCTCTTCCACCTGTGTAGCAAAGCAAAATGGGGTAGCGCTGGGAATGAGTCTACAAATGTTGTTCCTCCCCCTCCTCCTTCACTCCTCTCCCCTCCATCTCCCCCCTCCAGGTATCACCTGATCACTCCCTAGTGAATGAGGAGTGACTGGAGTTTCAGTGCACACTGTGCGGTGAGAGAATTAAGTGAGTAGCTCTAGCTGAGTACGAGCCCTATGTCCATGCTTCCAAGCCCTTCCCACTCCACCAACTCATGGTGGAGTTGTGAAGCAATTGGAACTAACAGCTAGTGCAGTTACCTACTGATCTTCATATTTACATGAAGATCAAGATGTTCCAACATCTGTAACAGATGTTGGAACATCTTGATCTTCAGGTAAATATGAAGATCAGTTGGCAACGAGTCTTAACCACAAATGTCATCTATTTTTGAAATTTCAAAGTGCACCTCGTTGAACACCTCATGTAAAGCCACCGATTCTTTACTGTAAAGAATCATTGGCTTTACATGAGGTGTTGAACGAGTGTACTTTGAAACTTCAAATATAGACCACATTTATGGTTAAGACTCATAATCATAGAACCGCATTTGGCCCCTCAACAGGAAATGAAAGTGTTAACTACGTAGTTGTTTATTACATGGTCTTGGATAGCTATTACTATCCTGTTGTTCAAAATCTTTCAAGTCCCTAGTTGTACATGTACATGCACTCCCAGAGATACGTAGCTGTTCTGGGACTTTAGGTTGTATAGCTTAATTAGATATGTGACTGACCAGTCATATTCCTAAGTGACCTGGTGAAATCACGTTTGTAAACAGGGCCATTCTTGTGCTAACCACTGTACACAGCAGTGGGCAATTGTTTACATAGATCATGATTACACTCACGAGCTTGTGGGGTATGAGATCAGTTGTAACTGGATACCGCCAAGGTGTTGCACTGATCCTGGGTATGTGCTCAGTATAGCCTCGTTCCCAGGCCTATTCCTGTCTGGATTGAGGTACTTGAAATCCTCACAAATGGATGAATTAAGAGTCACTATGCTTGTGTTAATCTTTGTCCAGGTCCGAGCCTGCAGCTCTGGAGGACCGGCACCTTGGAGCAGTCGAGTTGAACTGTGCAAGGATGAGGAAGAAGGTTAGGGACCTCGTAGAATGTTGATGCTTTTGGTTAGGCTCTTCCTGTCTTTGCAAAATCAACCATATAATATTTTGCAGTTGTCCTGATTGTATAAAAGAAAGTTTTCCATGCATGTTGATAACGCTTCCGGTCAGTGTGGGCCTCGCTGGTAGTACTTGGTAATTAACAGTATGCCGAGAGGCTCATATTTAGTTATTGTGTACTCCATGTAATCGATATTCCATTCATCCTGTAGCAAACTGATCTGATACCGAAGATGAACTTTGCTAAGAAAAGAGTTACAGTAATTTTACTATTTGCATTTTGACAACTCCATTTAATAATATTATTCCGCATTCCTCAAGTATTTTTATTGCTAATATTCTTGATCACTTGACTCAGGTAAATGTAGGTGGAGAGTGCTTACAAGTAACTTGCTAGTTGGTTTGTTATGTGCTCAGTATAGCCTTGTTCCCAGACCTATCCCCTTCATTGATTTGCATTGACAATAAGCCACTCTTCCACATCCATGTACTATTAAATTTGTCAGATGAACAGAAGCGGAGTAGGCCTGGGAACGAGGCTATGCACAGTACACATGCACTTTTGAGATATACTATTCAACAGTGAGTATCCTGCCGTTTATAGGGTCTGGGATCCATGCATGCCGTTTACACTGAAAACAAGTGAATTCAGCATGTGCACAGAATTCTCCACTGAGGTCGGAATCACTGCATGGCCACACCACTGAATGTTTACAGCAGTGACTGTGCTTGTCCCATCAGCATGCGCACTAGCTAGCTGTATGGAGCAACATTTCACTTCCGGTATGTACAGTACGTCTGACTTATGATCTTTTCCCAGACCTTTCATCCGGCGGGTGTACAGTTATATATCACTTCCAGTAAAATCAAAGGCTGCAATCTGTGATGGAGTTGGTTGGTTGGTTGGTTGGTGGAGACCAACCAATTTATGTGTCCCAAATATATACTTAAAATGCATAATCCCCCTAATTTACAATCCAACAATTCAACTATGCAGATGAAACCTGCAACATTATATTGAAATTCATGGCGTATATATTATATGCCTCGGGCATATCATTCCCAGTTGAGTGGGTGTTCTGGGAACGAGCCCTGATTTAGCCAACCGGAAGTACTTTTATACTATAGCGTTAATAAGTAGCCAAAGGCCCTCCCTCTTAATTATTGACTCGAGAGTTTTGCTGCGACAGAAGCTAGTTCGAGCTGGGACTGTACGGTGATGAATGGATTTATTTCTCTCACTGTACTGGCAGTAGCCCTCCACACCGGTGAGTAATGAGAATGCTGAGCCCGTGGGGGCCATCTCACATGCATTGTGCAAAAAGTGGTTGTACACATTGAGTAATTAAGAAGATTGCGTGTGAATTTAGCATCTATGGTTGTAGCTCAACTGGAGGCATGTGTACGGTTCTTGACTGAATGAATTCCTTCCTGCGTTGTATATAGACCCTGTAGCAATTTGCATCTTCATGTCTAGTGCTGGTTATCTGAGCGTGTAGTATTACCGCAGCGTATAACACAGTGCATTGCACAGCTACTGATGCATGAACATTATTTGTATATATGCAAAAGAGGTACCACAACCATCCAGTAAAACAGGGCTAAAAGCTCTGTCTTTCAATTTCCTCCTCAATGCCAGGCTGGTGCCTCAAGCCCTGTCGCATTGGGGACCTCATTCCAAGTGGGTCGCCTGGCTCAGTGGTGGGGCTTAGTCTTGCGTGGCCCAGACCCTTCCTGCGATGATTAGTGGGGCGGGGCGAAAGGGAGGGGAGGGAGGAAGAAGGGTCTGGTGACTCTGAACAAGATGCCGTTGCAAAATGGAATGTAATTATAGAAATAATCTTCCGTAAATGTAATATTGCACGTGACTTACTTCAAGTATGCTATACTAGTAGCATAGATCACACACTGACACAGCTAGAGCACACAGCTAGAGCCTTGGCTATCAAGGAAGAGCGCTGTAGCGTCTGCCTCAAAGACTTGCCGAAGAGTAGTACGCGAAGGAGACTTAACAGTGAGACATTCCAGAACCCGTGCGGAGACTCACGGAGACGTCCGTATCGCATGCAAATTATCTTCACTTTGTTTGCACATCAACTGCTTGTAGCCTAGCTGTGAAGCTGCTAAGGAGGCAGTCTTGAATCTTCTCGGCCATGTCAACTATAAATCTAGTCACGCGCTCAAAGCGGAAATCGTGCCACAAATTACATGCTGCTTCAATCTGGTTGGTTCTACCTGCATTCCGGCAGAGCCAACAACATCCTGTTCAGAGTCACCAGACCCTTCTTCCCTCCTTCCCTCCTCCCGCCCCGCCCACTAATCGCCGCGGGAAGGGTTCGAACTCTGCAAAGGTGTACGAAATTTCATATTCTGACTGTGCAGTTGTGATCACCATTGTACACTAATGTGTAACCTTGGTGATGAATCATTGTGTTCTGATTGGTCACACAAATAAATGCTTGTCCTATTGGCTGTATGTGACTAAGTCTAGCCTCATTCTTAGGCCTGCCCCATTTTTGTTTTGCTGTTGTGTTGACAATAATACATGAAAGTGAAAGAGCCAACATATAACGGAGAAGGCCTGGAGTGTTCATCACGTAAGTGACATCAGGTGGATGTGAGGTTGACCTAGGGGGGAGGTTGGGCCAAACTGCAAATAGAGTAATAAACAGTGGTCAAGTAGAGTTGTCTCAAACGTCTGGAGTCTTGTGAAGCCTTCAAATCTACAAACCAATTGAATGGTTAATGAACTGAATGCAGCAACTATGACCCAACAGGCCTTCCCTGTTTTTACTGCTCTTTTGCCTCCTTGTGCTATATTCTCTCGCTAATGTGACCCCTTTGAGTAAGTTATGTAAGCTTTAGATTAGCAAACTACATGATGTTTTCCTTTCCCTCTGTGATTATATGGCAAGAGCTCATAAGTAGGTCGCGGCTCAAGAATTTCATCTGATTTGTACCACAGCTACATGTATCAAAATGAGCAATAAGCTTAGCAGGTACCTTATCACTTAAGCCGTCTACAGACGGCATGAGACTTTAATCTGTGATGTCAGACTTCCGGCAATGTCCAAGGGACTTAGGCTCCCCGCCAGCAGAGAGGGCGGGACAGGGGGAGGTGGGTTGGTTTCAGCACTCGGCCGAGGTAGCATGGCCGCTTCTGCTACTGCCTCCTCCGCTTCTGCTAGCTTGGCATCACTGTCATAGGAGATGAAATCTGGTTAGATATTTCAGGCCAAAGAGTAGCTTGAGTGGTTCTGAGACTAGTGCAGTGTATCAGAAAGTGTTCCTTGATTTGTACATGTGGGTGTAAAACAGTTGCTGAGCACTGCCGAGGGAGTGGTGAATTTGTCCAGTTAATGTTGGACACACTGTTCACTGCATTCTGTGTCTTAATTAACTCTTAAAAATATCTGGAGAATTTATCTTGACCGTAGCCAGCCTATAATTATTGGCCAGCCTATAATTATTTGTTCCAGTATGTCACTTCTATCTGCTTACAAAGAGGGGAGATCTGCATCGGTTTGTTAACAATTACAGTGAAGGTGATCCGATTCCGACTTCACTTCAAGTATGAATGAACGGTGAGAACTGTCACAAGGACATTGCAAGAGAGAATAGCAGCTTCTTGATCTTTGCTAAGATCTTGTGATGCTTTCTTCTGCTTTTGCGGTTTCGCCCTTAGTATGATCTGCCTACTGTTTCGACATACATGTGTACGCGCATTGTCCTGCAGAAGTCACATGGTAACTGAATGTGGTGAGGTTGGTATCTGTTAGAGGCACTGGTGCATCACTCTTTACTCTTTCACTTCATAAACAATATGTGATCTGATTTCTGGTCGCGTGCTACATCTGTAGGTCACGCGTCTTGCCAATTTTTGTCAGTTTTGTCATTAAATTTGTGTTCCTATAAGAGTGTCTGTTGATGTGCTGTATTGTATTACCACTGAAGAAGATCATCGCAGTGTGGTCGAAACGTTTGCTTGAAAAAACGAGTTCTTGTTGAACCTCCAGGCTAGTGTAAAAGCTTAAGCAAGTGAAGATGTATGTGTTGGAAACAAATTGGGAATTTCAATTGAGATTGCATAATGTGATCTCTGAATCCCAGATTTACATGCCATTCACCAGATGGCACACCCAATGTAGATATTTGCACGAGTGCTGCACAATCACAACGCTGTGTGTGCACGTATGTCAGCTAGTGCATTGTTGAGGTTTTGCATGTGCTGAATGGCTGTCTGTAGCTGTAGCTCGATTGCACTGTAGTAAGTGACATTTTATGTGGTTTGAGGGAGCTAAGATCTAGGCTATGATACTACCAAGGTTCCATGGTGACTGTTTGACCTTAAGGTTACGGGATACTCATGTGCGTGCCTTGAGAAATGTATTGGGAAATGTATACTTAAACTCGCTAACCAGGTACGAACAGCATGAGCAACTTGATTCTAGAGGTGGAGGTGCGCTGTCACAAGGTGCAGGGCGTGATGGAAGCTTTTGCCGATACGCCGTGCAAAAACGAGCAGTTCAGTTCACCAAAAAGCCGCATTCACCGCTTTTCTCGAGCTAGACAGCAGATAAATTGCCAGGGATTATGCTATCGATAAAAGCTTCCGTCATGATCTGCACCTTGTGACAGTGCACCTCCACCTCCAGAATCAAGTTGCTGACGCTGTTCGTACCAGAGATTTTTGGTTAGCGATCTTAAGTATACATTTCCCAATACATTTCGCACGGCGCGCGCACGAGTATCCCATAACCTTAACTGATAGAGAGGATGCAACAAGAAATTGTGTAGAGACCGTAACATGAGGCTCGGCCCTCAATTGTGTGTAGGAACTTCACTAGTAGTATGTCTGCACGTCGATGTATGATCTTCATGCTACATACTGATCCTATCTTCAGAATGCGTGCCTCATTTGGTACGCATATTTGGGATTCTGAGGTTGTGCTATGCAAGCTCTGGATGTATGGGGACACTTGAATTGTTATATGCACATTCTTGTCCGCTTGCATCACAAGTCAACTGGGTTTCCTGGAACGTATGAAGAAGTTATGCCGCACTGAAGGATACTCGCTACATGTACCGAAATGCCTACGTACTACCAGACGGGTATAATATAACATCTTCAGTTAGTCTGAGCAAGCAGTGACAATCACCACTAGTCCTGGCACTGGAGATACTGTTACTAGCGTCTTCATCCCGACCAACCATTGCTTTTGGTGTCATGCATCACTTCTTGTTTGTTTGCTTCTCTTTGGCAACATATAAGGTATCAAACTGACCAAGTGACTAAGATTGCATCAGGATACAACTCCACAGTACTGTTTGTCAGGGATGTAAACAAACCTCATCCTTGGACTGTGATCTCAGAATGAGTGTGTTTACTGTTAAACTGAAGCTTCAGATGGCTGCAGCTTCAGGATTATCACCCAACACAAGAGCGCATGATGACAGAAAAAACAACGATGTCATCATGCACTCTTGCCCAACATAAATGAAAGATCAAGTATTTATTTCTAGCAGCATTTGCAAATCCCAGGTCCACTGGAGAATTAACCTTGTTCCCAGGCTATCGCCCAGCTTTTGCACGGGAGAACCTGGGAACGAGGCTACGTGTGAATAGGGTTCGTGAGTTGGACGAAGTCACAGTGCATATAGGTGCATATACGGGTTTTGGAGGTGAATTACATCATGCTATTGCGTATTGCTGGGTCATAGACCACTGAAACTGTGCAATTAGAGATTGCTAGAGATTACTAGAGCTAGTTATACCTGGTACCTTCGCTCTTCTTGCTGTTCTGAGACCCGCTATGCCCACGTTAAACTTCCAGTCTTTCTACACCTTTCGACCCTTGACTTCACTCACGTGAGGAAATGTTCCAGGCCCTCCCCGCTGTACCTTACTGCAAGCGACGAAAGTTGGGTGTGGGACTGGGAATGAGGCTAAGCTAGTCTTGTGTCCCATCTACGTACTGACATTCCAAATGAAGTGGCTATACGTTTTAGCTTTCGTAAGTGATTTGTAAGGCCATTATGTTCATTGGAGAGCTGGCACATCCCCCCCCCCCCCCCCCCCCACTGGACAGGGAGAGAGGTACACTACCACAGAACATGCACCCTTCACCGGCTGAGTCTTCTCCCATTCCTCTTTTAACCATAGAGTCGGTCGACTCTATTATATAGGGATATGACAGACACAATATACGTATGCTAATAACTCCCACAAAATAAATGAACGGGCAGATTATAAGCCCTTGTAACAATGTACCGTTCATCTTCAAGAAACTATGGCTTTGTTTGTCTCACCATTTTCGTCATTTGTACGCATGTGCACTTAAACAATCAGTTAGCAACAATAGGTAATAATTACTCAAGGTTGCTGAATTAGAAGTGCCTTGCGTTCGGGATCAATGAATGTAGCATTGTTTGTCTATGTTGTCAATCGAATGTTGGAACGAGGCACTCGATAGGACTGAAGTAAGCCCTCGGGAAAGACACATGAAGATTCTGACCACACGGCCGTGATCGCTGTAGTTCACTGATGAGTTTGGTGACAACTTTATTAGTGCAGATAGTGTGTAACTAGTCTTGTTTATTGCTAAGTTGCATAATAAATGCTATATAGGGGAGAAGAGCGTGTCTGTATAGTATCTCTGCTCTACCTTCTCATAACGTATTTTCCCTAAGCTAGCCAGTTTTGATAGACAATCATGAGAGTTGTTATCGCTCTAGCAAGGAGGGTGGTTGTTGCCATACCGACAGAATGTTATCAAGCTGGCCAAGGATTCCACATTACTGTTTGTTGGCTATAAACAAACCTCATCCTTGAGCTGTGCCCTCAGACTGGGTGTATGAACAACTGACTACTGTATATTGCCATACAACTTGTGGGATTGAATATTAGGAAGAAATTCTTCTTCAGGGTTGCCGATCATGTACCTTAAGTTAATTCTGCATGCCTGTTCTGGTCCCAGCTGGATGCTGGTTTTTCTCAAGCTACGTACCTATTGGCTAATGGGAATGCAGCACAAACACATTTTCAAGTCTGGTATCCTGTACCAATATCAAAGGAGGGGGATTCTGTGTTGTTGCTTTTATTTTCGGTCTATACCATTTATGGATACATGATACATACATGTGTTGCCATGGCAATTATTTTTAAGTGCTAGAATAATGGTTAATACAAAGCAATACCAAGCTGGCTTTATCCCACACTCAGCCAACATCTCCAGATAGTTTTTGGCCATGTATTCACCAGTATGCGACTCCTCAAGTGGCATTACATGCAATACGGCAGACTTACTTGCAGTGGGCAGTTAGGCTGAGAAGGGAAGCACCACCACCATCACAGCTCCAAGCATCGTATGTGAAACTGAAGAAACGTATGCCAGCAAGCTGCTGTTTACGGCAGCCTTCGCTTCATTATCAATTTGAGGTAGAATATTCTCTGTCACGTACTTGGGAGAGAATATCGTGGCTCTAACTCATGCACTAGACGTGTAAAACCAGGATCATCCACCAGAGAGAATGGCTGGGAATCAAGCGCTATCATCTCAGTCACTCGCCAATGAATCCTATGTGCACGAGGTTCGTTTATATCCCACAACCGCACCCGTTCAGCGGCCTCAATCAACGAGACCTTTTGCGGGACTGCCTTTCCCTTTCCTTTGTCTTGCTCCACTTTCTCCGATGCCTTCTCGTACTCTACGTACTGCTCGCTGTGCTTCATTTTAGATGATGAACTAAGTTCGTAGTGTTGTAGGTTTTGGTGTTGCGCCCACAACGCGAAATAGACTTTTCATATATCCTACATATCGCGAACTTGGTGTCCTCTCCCACCACAAAGTGATCCCAGATAGGCGTCTTTTTCCTGGCTATAGACATCGCCATGGTACAGGCTGCCAGCTAAGCATTTTTTTTGCGTAATGCACATGCACACTAGCTTTATCGGCTTATCGGTGATCGAACTACCGATTTCCGGTACAGTTAAACTATTGAATGTCGGCTGATATCCGATAGCTGATCCGATTATCGGTGCAACACTATTTAACATTTCGACCTGAGTAGGTCTTCCTCAGGGTGTGTAGTACACCCTGAAGAAGACCTACCCAGGTCAAAACGTTGTGTATTAAATTATTGCATCTCAGTCGCTAACTTTCGTGGCAGATTCTGACTACTCCTACCTACTATGTAGTCTCCCGCTAATATGCCCCCTTCAAGAATACACCCTCCCCTCTTTATCTCCAAAGTTCCTGCATGGGGTAGTTTGACTTGTTTTAACGCCCCGGTCTGGTGAGCGTCTAAACTACAGGTGCTTAATATGTTATGTTGTGATGCAAGGCCACTTGCTGAGCTGCAGGAAACACCAGCAGACTCTTTGGAAATTCCCGAGGTACATGACTTGGCTGTTCTTGAGGATAGCTACAGCAATGTTGTCATTGCCCTCTTGCTGAAGTGGCAGCTCTTCTCGATGATGTAGGGAGACTACACTACACAGCTTTGTAAACATGATTACCACGAACAGTTCTCTTGATCCTTTGTACTGGTGTCATAATAATTGGTGTAGCGTTTGCGTAAAAGCTTTGTGGGGTATATACTTGAGACTAATTGCATATTCAAACATAAGCCCTCCCGCATGGCCACTCAAGGCTACGTAGATGTAGTACAAAATTGGGGGGCAGGTGGTAGGCTACAGTACTGCAACATGAAAGTAGTTGTCATGACTGCTTGCTGGGTGTACGTACCATGTCATGTGATTCAAGGCTTCAACTGTCCACTGAGTCTGTGCAGGATTGGCTGCATGGCTGGTACGTACATGCTCAACATGTTGCAGCTGAAATAGCAACACAGCAGTCAAATGACTGCGTTGCTATCGCAGTGAAAGTGTTTCCAGTTAGAGTGTAGCGTATGTGTAAGTTTTGAACGACTAAGGATTTTCCCTAGTTGGATAATTGGTTTGTATGACTAATCGACTAATTGAGTAGTAGGACAGGCCATCAGTAAACCCCTTTTAACTTTTTGGATGAAATTTTTAACTTGTGATTCACATTTAGGTGATCGTGTATCAATTCACTGTTGCTTTTGTGCGTACATGATACACAGGATGCAGTATAAGCTGATGTCAAAGCATTTACCTAGCAGTGTGTTGCCACGGCAATTAACAAGTGTATTGTAAACTGCTGGGGTTGTTGTTCGACTAAAGCACATGAACCCACTATTAAGCGCATACTTCAAGGTCAACCCTGAGTGCACTGATAAGAATGGGCAGTCTCCACTTCACTATGCTTGCAGGTATGTACTGATTCTCTTGAGATAATCAGTTTGAGGACCACAGCAAGTGTACAAAATGCTTTTGTACATATTACAGTGGAACCTAGTCACCTAGGGGCCAAGTAGCTGTATTTGGCCTCATTAGAGAGGTGGCTGCAATGTAGATGACCACTCTAGCTAAGCAGTCGTGAAGTTTTAATGTGATTGACCTCATTACAAACATCCTTGTGACAACTTCAATTCAAGTAACTTCCATGAAAAAGACAACTAATGACTTTAAGTATTGTAAAATACTTGACTGTTTCATTTTTGTATCCTCAGTTTGGCACTTTCTATAATGTTAAATGCACACGTTCACGTACGCAACACATGCGCACACTCAGTGGCCATTATTGGCGCTTGTCCCATCTTCGTAGCTAGCGCAGAATACAAGATCGTTCTCATACATGACTTTCACTGTTGATATGAGGCGTGACAACATATGACGGTCATGCCGTGTATCACGTGAGACGATTTCCCAGGCCTTTCCCCTCCATTTTTGCATACTGCAAGCAATCAAAAACTGGAGGTGTAGAAGGCCTGGGAATGAGGCTATCAGTTCAGTCAGTCATGTAATTCAATTGGTCGGTCAGGCCTAGTGTAAATTCTACTGAGGGAATCTGTCAAGACCACTGTGTGAGCACTCACTTGTCATAGAGAATGTATTCTGGTCTGATTGCATCACAAACCAAGTGAGGTCTCCCGGAAGTTCCTAATTGGAAACAGTTGTGCCATCATGCAAGAATTCAAAGTCGCAATGTGTGCTACTAAGTTCAGTTATGATGGTGGAATTTTTACTTCCAAAACTCACTACTGTAGCATTAGACTCATAGAAATTCCAGGAAATCACTCATTAGATTGGATGTACCAATTTCTGTCGACAAATCAATCTTTGGTGTGACTGTTGTGGCTTTGAGAAAAAACCTGTTGAATGTAGAGCCTCGGAGTCCTAGCTATTTGTAGTCAGTCTCCTTAACGAGTAGTAGCTTAAGCAGTTTTGTGCTCATTGTTTTTGCCAAGAAAGTGTGAAGTGTGTGACCCTGACCCAGACTGTGATCTTTGTAAATTGTGTTTGTGGTGCTTTGATAAGTACATTTCCTGGTATCAGTAGATTGGATTTGGTTTACTGTGCTAGTTATATTGGATTAGTGGAAACTCTAGGAATTGAATTCATACTGCTTGATTGCTAGATTGGATATACCAGTTTATTAGCATAGCAACAGTAATTCTTCTCCACGGGTTCAGCTGATCATGAATCCATCTGCAATCTTGTTCTGACCAACAGAGCAAAGCGTGCACCCTACAGTGTGTTGCCATGGCGATTAACATGTGTATTGTAGTGTAAAGTGCTGGATTGGTGGTTGATACAAAAGTCTTGTATGCCATAACTCAATCGCTCTCTTGGAAGTTCTACAGCTCTTACGAAGGCCCCACGAGAGAACAGACGAAGCCAACTTGCCGACTTGATGGTGATCTTTAATGGGTCCCACGTGGGTAGCATCCGTCACATTACTCCATTCACGATCTCTTGAAACTCAACGTGATACGGAGTTTCGCGTACCTCCGTAAGCGTGTCCCACCTCCTCTGGGTGCAGCTGATCATGGATTATTCTGACCAACAGAGCAAAGCATGCACCCTACAGTGTGTTGCCATGGCAATTAACTGGCTATTGTAGAGTAAAGTGGTTGATACAAAACCCTTGTAAGCTGTGGTTATTAACCTCGCCCATGCGGGGGCAAGGTTCTAGTACTCATCGTGTGTGTCTGTGTGTGTATCTGTCTGTTACTGTTCTAGCGGGCACTGCGGGTACTTGACCAGTGAGACCAAGGTAGCAAAAGAAAGCGCTTGACATAAGGAACTAAGTTAACATAACAATATGGATAAAAATGTTTAGTTTGAGAGTTATGAGAGTTTTTAGCTCACCGCGAAAACTTTACTGTGTGCTTGTGCCACAAAATCGACATCAGCGGGTCACTAGCGCTGTTACTAGACTACTGGTACGTTAAGCATGGCGTCTAGCGACACCAGCGCTACTACACATTAAGCGGCACAAAGTGACAAACTTATGAGCTAGCTGGCTATAGTCTGGTTCCTGGGATCCTGATCCCAGACCCCGAACCCGCACCAGATGACACGTGATGCTTGCACATGCAGTATGCTCATACGTACGTACGTAGACATGCATGTGGCTATACCTTTGGACGGCTCGGTTGGTGTTTAGCTTAGCACATTTTATGCACGATGCCTTTTACTAGGCTATGTCCACAGTGCTCTGCACCTGTTAAGATTAAGATAGGTGAATGCGTTTGTGGTCACTCTTTTCGAAAGCGGAGGTCCATTGCTACTAAGGACAGCAAATGGATAGAGATGAAGTGCAAAATAGAATTCAGGGTTGTCCGGGATTGCCATCGCATATCCCGGGATGTCCCAGGGCATCATTGTTTGTGTCGTTATCCTACCCCAACCCAAACCCTGACCCATTGTCCTATCCTTAAGGGTCCAGATCAGTAGGACACTTGATGGCAATCCCGGACAGTTGTCGACTGTGATAACTCGTGTAAAAATAATTTTGTGTATAATGTTTTAGTGGTTTATGGCAACCACGAAAATTTCCAGATATGATGCCCCTGTCATGCTGTCATGGCAAGCCAACATGGACTTACAGTTTGTGCTAAATGCATATGCCTGTGTCATGTATGTTGCCTCATACATCATGAAGACTGATAGAGCTATGGATGAGATACTGAAGCATGTAGCCTCTGAAGTTAGAACAGAAGAATTTAAAACCCAAATAAGGAAGTTTGGTCTGCTTTCTTATCCCACAGGGAGGTCAGCGCACAAGAGACTGTGTACCGTGTACTCCCCATACCAATGAAACAGTTGAGTAGAGCTGTTGTCTTTGTCGACACTAATCCTAAGAGTGAGAGGATTGCTGTGCTGAAGGATAGTGCAACCCTTAGCCAGCTTGAGGATGACGACACTGATGTGTTTCAGAAAAGCCTTGTTAGTAGGTACATGCATAGACCACAGAATCTGCAATCCATGTGTCTAGCAGAGTTTGCAGCTACTTTTGTTACCAACTACAAACTCTCTTGTACTTTGTCAATGCAAAACCAACAACACAGTAGGCCTGGGACTGAGGTTTTCACCTCTCTTCCACCTGTGTAGCAAAGCAAAATGGGGTAGCGCTGGGAATGAGTCTACAAATGTTGTTCCTCCCCCTCCTCCTTCACTCCTCTCCCCTCCATCTCCCCCCTCCAGGTATCACCTGATCACTCCCTAGTGAATGAGGAGTGACTGGAGTTTCAGTGCACACTGTGCGGTGAGAGAATCAAGTGAGTAGCTCTAGCTGAGTACGAGCCCTATGTCCATGCTTCCAAGCCCTTCCCACTCCACCAACTCATGGTGGAGTTGTGAAGCAATTGGAACTAACAACTAGTGCAGTTACCTACTGATCTGTAACAGATGTTGGAACATCTTGATCTTCAGGTAAATATGAAGATCAGTTGGCAAGGAGTCTTAACCACACCTCGTTGAACACCTCATGTAAAGCCACCGATTCTTTACTGTAAAGAATCATTGGCTTTACATGAGGTGTTGAACGAGTGTACTTTGAAACTTCAAATATAGACCACATTTATGGTTAAGACTCATAATCATAGAACCGCATTTGGCCCCTCAACAGGAAATGAAAGTGTTAACTACGTAGTTGTTTATTACATGGTCTTGGATAGCTATTACTATCCTGTTGTTCAAAATCTTTCAAGTCCGCAGTTGTACATGTACATGCACTCCCAGAGATACGTAGCTGTTCTGGGACTTTAGGTTGTATAGCTTAATTAGATATGTGACTGACCAGTCATATTCCTAAGTGACCTGGTGTAATCACGTTTGTAAACAGGGCCATTCTTGTGCTAACCACTGTACACAGCAGTGGGCAATTGTTTACATAGATCATGATTACACTCACGAGCTTGTGGGGTATGAGATCAGTTGTAACTGGATACCGCCAAGGTGTTGCACTGATCCTGGGTATGTGCTCAGTATAGCCTCGTTCCCAGGCCTATTCCTGTCTGGATTGAGGTACTTGAAATCCTCACAAATGGATGAATTAAGAGTCACTATGCTTGTGTTAATCTTTGTCCAGGTCCGAGCCTGCAGCTCTGGAGGACCGGCACCTTGGAGCAGTCGAGTTGAACTGTGCAAGGATGAGGAAGAAGGTTAGGGACCTCGTAGAATGTTGATGCTTTTGGTTAGGCTCTTCCTGT
The DNA here is from genome assembly GCA_963931865.1 of Axinella damicornis. Classification (NCBI taxonomy): domain Eukaryota; kingdom Metazoa; phylum Porifera; class Demospongiae; order Axinellida; family Axinellidae; genus Axinella; species Axinella damicornis. Next base: position 10,652,365 of record OZ007506.1, on the reverse strand, counting down.
CTTTGCAAAATCAACCATATAATATTTTGCAGTTGTCCTGATTGTATAAAAAAAGTTTTCCATGCATGTTGATAATGTTGATAACGCTTCCGGTCAGTGTGGGCCTCGCTGGTAGTACTTGGTAATTAACAGTATGCCGAGAGGCTCATATTTAGTTATTGTGTACTCCATGTAATCGATATTCCATTCATCCTGTAGCAAACTGATCTGATACCGAAGATGAACTTTGCTAAGAAAAGAGTTACAGTAATTTTACTATTTGCATTTTGACAACTCCATTTAATAATATTATTCCGCATTCCTCAAGTATTTTTATTGCTAATATTCTTGATCACTTGACTCGGGTAAATGTAGGTGGAGAGTGCTTACAACTAACTTGCTAGTTGGTTTGTTATGTGCTCAGTATAGCCTTGTTCCCAGACCTATCCCCTTCATTGATTTGCATTGACAATAAGCCACTCTTCCACATCCATGTACTATTAAATTTGTCAGATGAACAGAAGCGGAGTAGGCCTGGGAACGAGGCTATGCACAGTACACATGCACTTTTGAGATATACTATTCAACAGTGAGTATCCTGCCGTTTATAGGGTCTGGGATCCATGCATGCCGTTTACACTGAAAACAAGTGAATTCAGCATGTGCACAGAATTCTCCACTGAGGTCGGAATCACTGCATGGCCACACCACTGAATGTTTACAGCAGTGACTGTGCTTGTCCCATCAGCATGCGCACTAGCTAGCTGTATGGAGCAACATTTCACTTCCGGTATGTACAGTACGTCTGACTTATGATCTTTTCCCAGACCTTTCATCCGGCGCGTGTACAGTTATATATCACTTCCAGTAAAATCAAAGGCTGCAATCTGTGATGGAGTTGGTTGGTTGGTTGGAGACCAACCAATTTATGTGTCCCAAATATATACTTAAAATGCATAATCCCCCTAATTTACAATCCAACAATTCAACTATGCAGATGAAACCTGCAACATTATATTGAAATTCATGGCGTATATATTACGTGTATATTCCTCGGGCATATCATTCCCAGTTGAGTGGGTGTTCTGGGAACGAGCCCTGATTTAGCCAACCGGAAGTACTTTTATACTATAGCGTTAATAAGTAGCCAAAGGCCCTCCCCCTTAATTATTGACTCGAGAGTTTTGCTGCGACAGAAGCTAGGTCGAGCTGGGACTGTACGGTGATGAATGGATTTATTTCTCTCACTGTACTGGCAGTAGCACTCCACACCGGTGAGTAATGAGAATGCTGAGCCCGTGGGGGCCATCTCACATGCATTGTGCAAAAAGTGGTTGTACACATTGAGTAATTAAGAAGATTGCGTGTGAATTTAGCATCTATGGTTGTAGCTCAAATGGAGGCATGTGTACGGTTCTTGACTGAATGAATTCCTTCCTGCGTTGTATATAGACCCTGTAGCAATTTGCATCTTCATGTCTAGTGCTGGTTATCTGAGCGTGTAGTATTACCGCAGCGTATAACACAGTGCATTGCACAGCTACTGATGCATGAACATTATTTGTATATATGCAAAAGAGGTACCACAACCATCCAGTAAAACAGGGCTAAAAGCTCTGTCTTTCAATTTCCTCCTCAATGCCAGGCTGGTGCCTCAAGCCCTGTCGCATTGGGGACCTTATTCCAAGTGGGTCGCCTGGCTCAGTGGTGGGGCTTAGTCTCGCGTGGCCCAGACCCTTCCTGCGATGATTAGTGGGGCGGGGCGAAAGGGAGGGGAGGGAGGAAGAAGGGTCTGGTGACTCTGAACAAGATGCCATTGCAAAATGGAATGTAATTATAGAAATAATCTTCCGTAAATGTAATATTGCACGTGACTTACTTCAAGTATGCTATACTAGTAGCATAGATCACACACTGACACAGCTAGAGCACACAGCTAGAGCCATGGCTATCAAGGAAGAGCGCTGTAGCGTCTGCCTCAAAGACTTGCCGAAGAGTAGTACGCGAAGGAGACTTAACAGTGAGACATTCCAGAACCCGTGCGGAGACTCACGGAGACGTCCGTATCGCATGCAAATTATCTTCACTTTGTTTGCACATCAACTGCTTGTAGCCTAGCTGTGAAACTGCTAAGGAGGCAGTCTTGAATCTTCTCGGCCATGTCAACTATAAATCTAGTCACGTGCTCAAAGCGGAAATCGTGCCACAAATTACATGCTGCTTCAATCTGGTTGGTTCTACCTGCATTCCGGCAGAGCCAACAACATCCTGTTCAGAGTCACCAGACCCTTCTTCCCTCCTTCCCTCCTCCCGCCCCGCCCACTAATCGCCGCGGGAAGGGTTCGAACTCTGCAAAGGTGTACGAAATTTCATATTCTGACTGTGCAGTTGTGATCACCATTGTACACTAATGTGTAACCTTGGTGATGAATCATTGTGTTCTGATTGGTCACACAAATAAATGCTTGTCCTATTGGCTGTATGTGACTAAGTCTAGCCTCATTCTTAGGCCTGCCCCATTTTTGTTTTGCTGTTGTGTTGACAATAATACATGAAAGTGAAAGAGCCAACATATAATGGAGAAGGCCTGGAGTGTTCATCACGTAAGTGACATCAGGTGGATGTGAGGTTGACCTAGGGGGGGAGGTTGGGCCAAACTGCAAATAGAGTAATAAACAGTGGTCAAGTAGAGTTGTCTCAAACGTCTGGAGTCTTGTGAAGCCTTCAAATCTACAAACCAATTGAATGGTTAATGAACTGAATGCAGCAACTATGACCCAACAGGCCTTCCCTGTTTTTACTGCTCTTTTGCCTCCTTGTGCTATATTCTCTCGCTAATGTGACCCCTTTGAGTAAGTTATGTAAGCTTTAGATTAGCAAACTACATGATGTTTTCGTTTCCCTTTGTGATTATATGGCAAGAGCTCATAAGTAGGTCGCGGCTCAAGAATTTCATCTGATTTGTACCACAGCTACATGTATCAAAATGAGCAATAAGCTTAGCAGGTACCTTATCACTTAAGCCGTCTACAGACGGCATGAGACTTTAATCAGTGATGTCAGACTTCCGGCAATGTCCAAGGGACTTAGGCTCCCCGCCAGCAGAGAGGGCGGGACAGGGGGAGGTGGTTTGGTTTCAGCACTCGGCCGAGGTAGCATGGCCGCTTCTGCTACTGCCTCCTACGCTTCTGCTAGCTTGGCATCACTGTCATAGGAGATGAAATCTGGTTAGATATTTCAGGCCAAAGAGTAGCTTGAGTGGTTCTGAGACTAGTGCAGTGTATCAGAAAGTGTTCCTTGATTTGTACATGTGGGTGTAAAACAGTTGCTGAGCACTGCCGAGGGAGTGGTGAATTTGTCCAGTTAATGTTGGACACACTGTTCACTGCATTCTGTGTCTTAATTAACTCTTAAAAATATCTGGAGAATTTATCTTGACCGTAGCCAGCCTATAATTATTGGCCAGCCTATAATTATTTGTTCCAGTATGTCACTTCTATCTGCTTACAAAGAGGGGAGATCTGCATCGGTTTGTTAACAATTACAGTGAAGGTGATCCGATTCCGACTTCACTTCAAGTATGAATGAACGGTGAGAACTGTCACAAGGACATTGCAAGAGAGAATAGCAGCTTCTTGATCTTTGCTAAGATCTTGTGATGCTTTCTTCTGCTTTTGCGGTTTCGCCCTTAGTATGATCTGCCTACTGTTTTGACATACATGTGTACGCGCATTGTCCTGCAGAAGTCACATGGTAACTGAATGTGGTGAGGTTGGTATCTGTTAGAGGCACTGGTGCATCACTCTTTGCTCTTTCACTTCATAAACAATATGTGATCTGATTTCTGGTCGCGTGCTACATCTGTAGGTCACGCGTCTTGCCAATTTTTGTCAGTTTTGTCATTAAATTTGTGTTCCTATAAGAGTGTCTGTTGATGTGCTGTATTGTATTACCACTGAAGAAGATCATCGCAGTGTGGTCGAAACGTTTGCTTGAAAAAACGAGTTCTTGTTGAACCTCCAGGCTAGTGTAAAAGCTTAAGCAAGTGAAGATGTATGTGTTGGAAACAAATTGGGAATTTCAATTGAGATTGCATAATGTGATCTCTGAATCCCAGATTTACATGCCATTCACCAGATGGCACACCCAATGTAGATATTTGCACGAGTGCTGCACAATCACAACGCTGTGTGTGCACGTATGTCAGCTAGTGCGTTGTTGAGGTTTTGCATGTGCTGAATGGCTGTCTGTAGCTGTAGCTCGATTGCACTGTAGTAAGTGACATTTTATGTGGTTTGAGGGAGCTAAGATCTAGGCTATGATACTACCAAGGTTCCATGGTGACTGTTTGACCTTAAGGTTACGGGATACTCATGTGCGTGCCTTGAGAAATGTATTGGGAAATGTATACTTAAACTCGCTAACCAGGTACGAACAGCATGAGCAACTTGATTCTAGAGGTGGAGGTGCGCTGTCACAAGGTGCAGGGCGTGATGGAAGCTTTTGCCGATACGCCGTGCAAAAACGAGCAGTTCAGTTCACCAAAAAGCCGCATTCACCGCTTTTCTCGAGCGAGACAGCAGATAAATTGCCAGGGATTATGCTATCGATAAAAGCTTCCGTCATGATCTGCACCTTGTGACAGCGCACCTCCACCTCCAGAATCAAGTTGCTGACGCTGTTCGTACCAGAGATTTTTGGTTAGCGATCTTAAGTATACATTTCCCAATACATTTCGCACGGCGCGCGCACGAGTATCCCATAACCTTAACTGATAGAGAGGATGCAACAAGAAATTGTGTAGTGACCGTAACATGAGGCTCGGCCCTGAATTGTGTGTAGGAACTTCACTAGTAGTATGTCTGCACGTCGATGTATGATCTTCATGCTACATACTGATCCAATCTTCAGAATGCGTGCCTCATTTGGTACGCATATTTGGGATTCTGAGGTTGTGCTATGCAAGCTCTCGATGTATGGGGACACTTGAATTGTTATATACACATTCTTGTCCGCTTGCATCACAAGTCAACTGGGTTTCCTGGAACGTATGAAGAAGTTATGCCGCACTGAAGGATACTCGCTACATGTACCGAAATGCCTACGTACTACCAGACGGGTATAATATAACACCTTCAGTTAGTCTGAGCAAGCAGTGACAATCACCACTAGTCCTGGCACTGGAGATACTGTTACTAGCGTCTTCATCCCGACCAACCATTGCTTTTGGTGTCATGCATCACTTCTTGTTTGTTTGCTTCTCTTTGGCAACATATAAGGTATCAAACTGACCAAGTGACTAAGATTGCATCAGGATACAACTCCACAGTACTGTTTGTCAGGGATTTATAACTGTAAACAAACCTCATCCTTGGACTGTGATCTCAGAATGAGTGTGTTTACTGTTAAACTGAAGCTTCAGATGGCTGCAGCTTCAGGATTATCACCCAACACAAGAGCGCATGGTGACATCATTGAAAAAACAACGATGTCATCATGCACTCTTGCCCAACATAAATGAAAGATCAAGTATTTATTTCTAGCAGCATTTGCAAATCCCAGGTCCACTGGAGAATTAACCTCGTTCCCAGGCTATCGCCCAGCTTTTGCACGGGAGAACCTGGGAACGAGGCTACGTGTGAATAGGGTTCGTGAGTTGGACGAAGTCACAGTGCATATAGGTGCATATACGGGTTTTGGAGGTGAATTACATCATGCTATTGCGTATTGCTGGGTCATAGACCACTGAAACTGTGCAATTAGAGATTGCTAGAGATTACTAGAGCTAGTTATACCTGGTACCTTCGCTCTTCTTGCTGTTCTGAGACCCGCTATGCCCACGTTAAACTTCCAGTCTTTCTACACCTTTCGACCCTTGACTTCACTCACGTGAGGAAATGTTCCAGGCCCTCCCCGCTGTACCTTACTGCAAGCGACGAAAGTTGGGTGTGGGACTGGGAATGAGGCTAAGCTAGTCTTGTGTCCCATCTACGTACTGACATTCCAAATGAAGTGGCTATACGTTTTAGCTTTCGTAAGTGATTTGTAAGGCCATTATGTTCATTGGAGAGCTGGCACATCCCCCCCCCCCCCCCCCCCCCCCCCCCCACTGGACAGGGAGAGAGGTACACTACCACAGAACATGCACCCTTCACCGGCTGAGTCTTCTACCATTCCTCTTTTAACCATAGAGTCGGTCGACTCTATTATATAGGGATATGACAGACACAATATACGTATGCTAATAACTCCCACAAAATAAATGAACGGGCAGATTATAAGCCCTTGTAACAATGTACCGTTCATCTTCAAGAAACTGTGGCTTTGTTTGTCTCACCATTTTCGTCATTTGTACGCATGTGCACTTAAACAATCAGTTAGCAACAATAGGTAATAATTACTCAAGGTTGCTGAATTAGCATTGTTTGTCTATGTTGTCAATCGAATGTTGGAACGAGGCACTCGATAGGACTGAAGTAAGCCCTCGGGAAAGGCACATGAAGATTCTGACCACACGGCCGTGATCGCTGTAGTTCACTGATGAGTTTGGTGACAACTTTATTAGTGCAGATAGTGTGTAACTAGTCTTGTTTATTGCTAAGTTGCATAATAAATGCTATATAGGGGAGAAGAGCGTGTCTGTATAGTATCTCTACTCTACCTTCTCATAACGTATTTTCCCTAAGCTAGCCAGTTTTGATAGACAATCATGAGAGTTGTTATCGCTCTAGCAAGGAGGGTGGTTGTTGCCATACCGACAGAATGTTATCAAGCTGGCCAAGGATTCCACATTACTGTTTGTTGGCTATAAACAAACCTCATCCTTGAGCTGTGCCCTCAGACTGGGTGTATGAACAACTGACTACTGTATATTGCCATACAACTTGTGGGATTGAATATTAGGACGAAATTCTTCTTCAGGGTTACCGATCATGTACCTTAAGTTAATTCTGCATGCCTGTTCTGGTCCCAGCTGGATGCTGGTTTTTCTCAAGCTACGTACCTATTGGCTAATGGGAATGCAGCACAAACACATTTTCAAGTCTGGTATCCTGTACCAATATCAAAGGAGGGGGATTCTGTGTT